>JAZDUH010000471.1:13217500-13242500 GCA_036419115.1 Scarus forsteni
AAAGGTAGAACTAATATTTATTGTGAAAATCACAATATCTGTGAGGACTGTGGCGCTGGCGGAAGTCTGCGCTCTCTGAGTGCGTTTCTAGTTTAATACAATTTCCCACAATATATGGATTATTGTAAAGCATTGTTTCCTTTTTCTAAATCACCCTGATGTCTTAGCTTCCCTCTTTCTTGCTCTATTTTCGGGGGCAGCAAATGAACAGTTTTTATCCAATCAGCTTTCTAGGTTCTTGAGTTGGCTGTGGGTCAAAATATCTGCCAGGGCAGCTTCAGAACTTCCATTAAAGGTGTACTCAGCGATCTTCTAATCTTCTAATCAAATGCAGTATTAGTGAAATTCACCGTATTTCTCCTCTCCATCCACAAGATGCCACTGACAGCATGTTGAAAAAAAAATCCGGTCTCAATACACAGCCTTGGCTCTGAATTTCAGCCGGTAAATACTGCGGCTCGGGCCGAGTTACCAAAACAAAGTAAACCCCCCCACGTCCACGGGGCGATCATACTCATGCGCAGATCAGACAGAAGGGGGAGGGGGAGTCGTAGTTTGCGTAGCGTGCGCAGTTAGCGTAAGAGAGAGAGCTACAATAGTTGCGGAAGCAATGGCTGAAAACAGCCCAAAGAAAGAGGTCAGAGGGGTGAAAAGTGGAAAAGAAGGGCTATGACCAAAAGAGCAAAGACCCGGGTCAACATTGGTGTTGCTTTCCGACGGTGGAGGGAACTCCGCCATTTGAAAGACCTGAAAACGGACGCGGATGTCGCCGTCCGTCTGCTGGATAGGTAAGCTAAGCAACATTACCTTCGTGGTGCTTCACATAACAGTAGCAGCCGTCAGGCATTCATCTTATTGTCTAATCTGCCAAAATGTACTGTTGTTCTGATGTTTTCAATATTGGCAGTCGAGTTGTCTGACCAGTCGGGGTTACCTTAGCTACGTTAGCTACGCAGTTTCTACGGCTGTTTCCATGACGATGCACGTCCATCAGCTTTCGGGAGGCGGGTCTAAATTCGAATATAAACAAACCCTCCATTCGTTTTCTCCCACATCGCTGACTACACCTTTAAATCCCTTTGTAGTAAAAGTGAAAAAGGTCTACACCCTTACAGTCACAGTCTTTCACCAATCACATCATGTGATTGTGATGAAATGGGTGTATTTGTGGCCTGCAAGGTAGCGTAGCAGTGCGCTTGCCTCAGGAAAAAGGTTGCAGATTGGATACCTGTGTTTGTCAGGACGATTCTGTGTGGAGTTTGAATGTGTTCAGTTGTGTGGTCTCTCTGGACACGCCAGCTGTCTAATACACCAGATGGACTGTTAAATATATTTCACAAGTGTTAGTTTCGGAGAGAGCCCGTGGAAAGTGTTTGGGGAGGGCAGAACCGTTCAAGAGCAAATCCGACGGCTCTGCTAAGACTATTCTGCCAATCAGGTAATGTAGTAGATGGGCGTTACAGAATATGAGCCACTTTGTGAAACAAACTCTTGTCAAAACATGTGAGAGGTGGGGTGAAAATCTTTCCATCAAGAAGTTTGTAGTGTTTATAGTAGTTTTTCAGTTAATGATGAAATGAAAAGTAGCATTTTATCAAGATCTCATAAGACTGCTGCTGAAGCTGTTAGCAACTATGCTGATCCCTTTACATGCCGTCATTTCCTGCTGTCAACTCGCTTGTAGCTCTAACCTCTTCCTGCTCTAAATGACTCTGATTGGGCCATGTCACTTTGACCACACACAATCACAGTTTGGGGCTTGGCAAAATGGAGCTGCCTGAGAACAGACATTGAATCAGGGAGGTCCAGCTGTAGCACAAAGTTACCGGCTTCCTCCCAAAGACCAAAACATGCTCCATAGGTAAACCGGTGACTTTAAAGTGCCCTTAGGAGTGAGTGTGAGCGGGCTGAGCAGCTAAGAATGGGACGAGTAGGTTTGCAAAGGGATGGAAAATTTTTGATACATTTCTAGAAATTTTCCACGGGAAGTTAAGCTGGGGTATTTTGCATGGGTGAAACAAAATTTGGTGCCAAGAAATTTCGTGAATTGAAAAAATTACGAAATAAAATTCAAGACGCACGGAATAAAAACATGAAATAAAAAACGCGAAGGGGTGCGCGCACGACTGGTGATGTTTTCCCCCCTCGCCTCCTTCAGCAAAACACTCGCTTCAATATTGAGGAAAATGAAGTGGAGGAATTGGCTGACGCTCCTTCGTCAAATAAATCGGTTGTGTGGACCTATTTTGGCCTCCTATGTAAAAGACGAGAGAACAGTGAGAAGACTGCGGACAAAACATGCCGCTACAGTTCGCCGTATATTGCGGCCGTTACAACTACCAACTACTTTGAACTGGAGACAGGCAGCTACTGTATGTTTATGTAAGTCTACAAAAAAAAAAAACAAGATTTGATCCTTGCATCTACTGTTGAGTTGACAGAATTTGATCATACTTGAAGATCAGAAGTATATGCACTGTTATAGGCTAAATATTATAGTTCACAGTTCAGACATTTATAGGTCTAAACTGCAGCTCTGAGGACTGCTGTTTATTTTCCTTTTCATTCAAAAGTGTAGTTATCCTGATTGTTACAACAACAAAGCATTTTTATGAGATTTTATGTTTGTATTTGCACTGCAGTCTAAATAAGGGGAAAACTACAATTTTTTTTTCAAAGAGCATTTATTTTGTACTGGTGCAGCAATATTTCTGTATGTCTGCATTCGAAAGAAAATAAAGAAAATTAGATTTTTGCACAACTTCCTATTGTTTGGGATTTTCTATAATCTTTATTTTGTGTCATGAGTATTTTGTATTGTGAGCCCTGTTTCGTATTTCGTATCGTTTCGTGAGTTGACCAGTTCGTTACACCCCTAGTATTGAATGGAAATATTCCATATTAGAAACGTTACAGTAGAATATTTGGAAATCATGTGAATTGACTGGAAATCCAGGGTAATTTAATAAACTGTATCATATCAGGGTGTAGTCCGCCTCTTGCCCAATGACAGCTGGGATAGGCATACATCCACGCAAAATACATAGGTATGGGCATCAAAAAACAATTCCAGTGTAGAATTGATAACAACTCCCTTAAAGGTGCTATGAGGAGAATCTATTACCAACGACATTAAGACTCTGCCCATGAGCACGCGCAACAGCTGTCGCAATGCATTCCAGCATTACTGCATTCCAGTAACCTCGGAACTGGGAGTGGCATCATCTCCGACTTATCGGCATTCCAGTTGAAGTCGGAAAAAAACATGCCGATCTACCAGGCTATTGTTTAGCTGTTGTTAGCACACCCTGCGTTGTTGTTCACAGATATCACATGAAGATTGTGATTATCACTATGGCAGCATTTTTGTAAATATGAGTCTAACAGTACTATGTATACAGCTGATCTAGAGTGACACACCCCAGTCAGAAGTGCAAATAAATTGATTATTACAGGAGCTAAATAACTGTTCACACTGGGGGCATCCATCTTCGATTGTCTACTCGGAACCAGGAAATTCCTACTTCTGACTACAACTGGAACGCACCAAAAGTGATCAAACGTGACCCAGGCCAAAGCGTGTGTTTGTTGATGCTAATAAAAATGCATCTGGGACCTTCCTCAGAACTCTGCATTGCTTTACAACTTCTTTTTTCAACAACTTACAGGATGCAAAGCGATGAGGTAATGTATCTCTTTCTAGTTACGTAGCGGTAGTTTTTGATCTGTGACAACAAGCAATTTTTGAAAACTTAGTATCGTAGTTTTGTAGCCGGCTATATATCGCTTCTTACAGCCTGGTGCTCTAAGACATGTCTGAATAATATAAATTTGCTCTAGTTTTATTTGTCTTGTTCCCGAAGTTAAGTATCCAGGTCAGTCCAGCCCTGTCCGACCCGACCGTGAAGCTAAGGTACAGCATTTATAGATAACCTATTTTGATGCTATAAAACTCATCTTAAAGTGTGTGTTTCGATCAGGCATATATCTAAAAGTGAGACTTTTTTGTAATTACTTAGGAACTCCTCACAGTCTCTTTAAGGACTCAATGTCATAGGTCTTTGCAATTCATTTGACAAATTCTTCCACTGTGTTTTACAGGCTTTGCTAATCATGCTCTCAACAAAAGAATTTGGTTGTTTTAGTCAAGATTATTCCAAATATATCGTCCCTAAGTATACTTAAAATCCATGTTAAGGGCCAGCCTTTAATTTTGTAAGTAACAGGATTATTCCTGAAATTTCCTGAACTTTGCAACCCTACTGAGTCACACAAAAGACTAGAGCTGGCCTTAGGTCATAACATTACAGCCAGCATTGTTGCCCATGCTCTGTGCATTATTAGTAGGAAGCTCGTATGTGAAGCTATCCACAAAACAACTCACTGATTAATGTAGTTTGAATGTGTTATGTAAGATTATATAAGGGTGTTAACAAAATCTGCTCATGAAGTAGAGGGGATTTTAATGCTAACCAGGGCCCAAAGCAGACCATAGCGGACACCAGATAGCATGGTGACTCTTTAATTGTAACACCTGTAGAAATGTCCATAGAGAGAGCAATGCAGAAAAGTCTAGAGCAGCTTTAAAAAGGTTTCAGTTTCTTGCTTTTTCCTGCTCATGCTTTGTATGTGATGCAGTCCTGAGATGCCAAGATGGTGAATAATGTCAACTTGATGCTATTTTTCTGGTCTGTTGTGCCTGTGCATAGAGTGACTGTGTGGGATCCAAAACATAATTATTAAGTACTTTATTATCAGTCTGGTTGTCTGATAGTGGTAATGCAGTTATTACTATCACAAATGCTGCCTACACTACTCCAGCAGTGTGATGATTTAACTTGTCGCTTTATTTGTGCAGTGTCAATTGTGTCCAAACAGGTTGACTTCAAGTGAGCCAAGACCACCTCCTTCAGGTGAGCTTGACACTGTTCTTTTGTAACAAAAAAGATTGATTGCTGTGTTTGTGTATACTAAAACAAACCTTGCTGAGCACAGAACACCTACTTGAATCAGAACAGCTCTCCCACACAATCTAGGTGTGAAAGTGACCGAGAAGTTGTCTGATTGGTCGTTAATGCTGACACCTTATCCATCTTACCATAAAAGCATTTTCTGGGCAGCTTTGTCTGATGTTGTTGGCATTTAAGAGTCTATTCTCTCTATGTTAAATGACTTGATTTAAATGTGCTATGTCTAAAGGGTAAAACAGCTGGATTAGATGAGTTTATCAGTATGTATCATGGCATAATGCCATTTAAATTGAAGTGAGTGCCTCACCGTGCCCATGCAGGAGTCCTTAACATCCAACCAAACAGAGTCTGACACCACTTGATTGTCATTTGTGTGGTAGTAGGCAATGATACGGAATGAAGGCAGCATTTCTTTGGTGACAGGAATAAGCAGGGACATCAGGACCTGACCTCTGCTATGGTATCTGTCATGTTTCACCAGTTGACCTCTGCTCAGGACCTTTAGAGACACAGATTTACAAATAAACAGTTTATCCTTGTAGTCACAGTACGTGAAGTGCAGCAAAAGATACATTTTCAGACTTTAAAATGTAAAACGTCTCACCAAGTATGTGATATCACCTTGTGCATTTCCCTGCCTACTGAGAAAAAGGTGGATTCTCAAATTATCTCCTAATTGCAATTCAGTTGCATCCACACCTGCAAAAATAGCAATTTATAATGAGTACCTGACACAGACAAGGTTGATTAAGTTGGTCACAGTAGGCCATCTCAACCATATCTACAAACCTAAAAGCCATGTGATTGGCTGATTAGTATTATGTGTTGGCGTGTAGTTCCACAGATGTATAGAAGATAATTAACCTTTCACAGCGGCTGGATCTGCCTGATTCAATAACTGTAATCAGGAAGATCCATCTTGCTAAGCTTCAATCTGCAATGATTGTGAGCGGCCCAAGGTGGCACAGTCCAATCAGAGTCCTTTAGAGCAGGAAGACGATCAAGTTACCAGATGACAGCAAGAAGTGGCTGCTCATACAGGCATTAGTATAGATGCTAACAGGTTCAGAGCAGTTTTATCAGATTGTGACTGCATTTATTCATCAAATTAAATACCATCAACACAAACTTCTCCAAATAATATTTTGGCTCCACTTCAGACATGTGTTGATGAAAGTTTGCTTTACAAAGTGGCTGATGTTCTGTGGCGCAAATCATAACAAGCCACTGTAAGAACAAAAACACACAGTGGCTTGTTATTATTTTTGTCACTACAAGTTGTCATTTTAGATTTGATACAAACTGTTTGTATTTGTCAACTAGCATCAGCTTACATGAACAGGGGACTTGACCCTAACCCCCATCTAAGTCCACCTATATAAAATCCCCAGCCTCTCTACGGTCAGTCAAATGTCTGTATTCACTGGGGCACAGAGACCTGTTAGGGTATCAAGCTCTTCTTACCAATGTGGATGTAGTTGTTGCCGTTGGTGGCATATGGAGTAGCCGTCATGGTAGCTTCTGCCTGTCTATCTTGTGTGATACCAGGAGCAGCGGTCCTTGCCTGCAATTGAAGATTCAGAGAATGAAGTCTCATCAGAAAGTTAGTTTAACTAATGTTAGATTGTCTGTGAGGAGTTTTGCTGTTATCAGGACAAATGTTCAAGATTTTTATTGAACTGGGAACATGCATTAAGTGGGTCTGTTATTTTTAGCTCTGCTTTTACACTGACAGGATCGTGCTTCCTCTAATCATTCAATCAATCAAACTTTATTTACAAAAGTATAAGGCACTTTTCATACTTAAAAGCAACACAAAGTGCCTCACAGAGGCTAAAAACATAAAACCAGAAAACCCGGCCATCCCCCTCCCACAAATACAGAGACATATCAAGACACACTCACAGACATCAACATATGCACACACACACATAACCACACACATTCATACGAGCTGTCATAAGAGAGAGTGAGAGAGTTTATGTTTCAGTTCGTTCATGCTTCTGTTTGTTTGTTTCTCGAAGAGGCTCAACTATGTTTCAAACTTGGGTTTTTGTTGTGAACCAATCCCTGTCCATTCAAAGAGTGATAGGTTGAAATACTCACAGTGATTGACAGTTGGTTCGTCCCAGCTTGTGTGTTGATGGTTAGCCTTGCCATACCATTAGCAGCAGTGTTGCCCCGCACCTCGCCCGGACTCACTATCACTGGAACATTCTTAGCCGGACTGCTATCAGGATTCAGAACTTCAACCTGCCGTCAGAATCACAAACTCATTAACTTTCAGGAAACGCCCACTCCCCCCTTTATCTGCTCATAATTTCAGGCAAATTTTAAGGCAAGAGGGGCATCAGGAGCTAGTGGTCTGCCTTTTTTGTCACATCGGTCTGTGCTGGAAACACTTTGTGTACAAATAACAGAGGACTGAGTGAACTGGTAGAAATAAAATCAAGAAGCCAGACTGCTAACACCCCAGGGTCATGTTAGTTTTAGGTCAATTATTTCAAAGTAGTGCATGTGCCTAAGGAGTCTTTGACTTGATACTTTCAAGAGAAAAGGATCACCTGTAATGTCTTCTCATGCTATAAAGATCCCGTATATATTTAGCTTAATGGCAATATTGAGCTGCTCACTGAGAGGGTTCTCTATGTATGGCATTGACATTTAGTCGACACCTGATTAATTACAGCTGTTCAAACAAAGTGTCTTTTCCAGGGTCTCTTCATGCTCTTTAACCCTTTCATGCATGAATTATTAAATCACAAAGAAATATTTTTTCCATGCCTCTTTTTACTTTTAAACAAGTCAATCGTGGTCATTTTTTTCAGTGTTATATTTTGAGAGAGTTTTACATCTGTCCACTTCACTGTGCATCAATGGTATAAATAGTAATTTAGTGGAACTTAATAAAGATCCCCAAACACATGTCTTTGGCAAACATTCATTAAGAGTAAATAGAAAAAGAAAAATCTGAAGTATATAATTGCTGTTTAATCAAACTATTCACTTGTGAATTATACAAAAGTTTAAAATGAGAAATACATAATTTTGTGAAATCTAAATAGCAAATTTGCCCTTCATTGGTTTACCAACTGGTAGTTTGACATAGTACTGCATCCTAAAGGGTACAAAATTTATTCCAATTATCTGTCTACTGTTGTGGACAGCATGCACGAAAGGGTTAAAGTCACTTCTATCTATCTATCTATCTATCTATCTATCTATCTATCTATCTATCTATCTATCTATCTATCTATCCATCATTAATTGAAAAATGGAAATTAAAAAATGTTTACATTATGGTCACAAGCTCTTTTTGTAGTCATTGTTATCAGTTCTTTAGCAGCGATACTCTGAAAACACAATAATGCTTTAAAATTTAAAGTGGGTTAACGTCGAATGCATTTTGTCATGCAAAATGAACCCCTAATGCTCCAACATTCCTAAGCTGTCACCAAAATTCATCATATCAAACCTTCATTCAAGTATGACCAGTAATACAAATAATAACAAAAGTAGTACTTTACCGTCACATCAAAAGACATCCCAGGTTTGTAATATTTGGGTGTTTTCTTGAAGCTGATTTTGTAAGGTGAAGTGACAATCTGAATGTTCCTCAACTCTGACTCCACCATTTCACCACCTGGGAGTTTAGAGCATAAAGAAGACATATAACACACAAACTGATAAATAGATATACGTTCCATAACAGCATGTGTGCAGTGTGTTGAAGTGGTTCAAATAAAAACATCTTCAGTGTTTTGTATTTGAATCGATGGTTACTTAAAGGCACTTTGGAAGCTCCAAAAAGTTACAAAACCATTCAGCAACAGTCTTTCTGTCTCACCGGATTCTGTGAGCACGCTGACTGCTACAAAGATGGAGGTCCCCACGAGGTCATTGATGTTATTGAAGGTCTGCGTGATGTGCTCTCTCTTCAGAGTAACGTTTCCAACACCTCTCTGGATCTGGTGTAACAAAATACAAGATCCATCTTAAAACAAAGTGTACCGTTACAGTAACAGAGCCAGTTGGTCCTCAATGTTAGAAGTTAAGCTCTGGTGTACATGCCAGCAACAAATGCTGTTTATGGTCAGATGTGGGCTTGCCAGATTTAAAACTTTAGGAAAAACTACTGAGGCCTGAATTGGAAAGGCCACAATATCACTCAGCTAATTTACATTTACAGTGTGTGAGCTCATGTTAACAACCAAAAGGTTTCAAATAAATCTAATTTTGTATGAATTAACGCCATGTGAAAAATAGTTTTGGTCTCCAAAGGCCTTGAGAGGGCAAATAGAAAAAGAATTTGTGCACCAGGCTTGGAGATGTTCAGCCATGCTTCCCACAGAGCCCACTTATTGTCATAGATTTTCCAGAGATTTCCGATGTAAAATATTACAAAATATTATAAATTATCATAAACTCAACTAAAATCATTTGAAAATTGAAGTTTTTCACATCTTAAAGGTCCAACGTCCTGGTGGACATTATATCATCACTTGGGTGTCTGTTAAGCAAGGATTTGGTTGAAATTGAACCAAAAATTGATTGAATATTTTTTTTTCTGTTTCATTTATCACAATGTATAAAATTGTGTACTCAACCTTTTTTTAAGTTACCATTAAGTACACAAGAGGGCTATTTTAAGGAAAATAGAAAACCTTACAAAGAAAAGGATATTTATGAAGACAATACACAACAGCTGTGAATGGATAAAATGAATAAAACTTTTCACCAAGCATATTAAATTCAAGGTATCCCATCTTTAATATACTGCACCTTCCTCCAGAGCTTATGCTGGGGGGGGGTTTGAATAAAAAGTAGGTCTGATCAAAACCGTTCAGCAATTTCAGTCTTTATCATACCAAAATAAACTTGCCGCCCCAATCTAATGAAAACTGCAAAACTGTCCGCTTCCAAATACTTCTTTTTTAAAATGCATTTTTTGGGCATTTTGTGCCTTTATTGATAGAAGATAATGACAGTGGATGGGCTTGTGAACGGGGTGAGAGAGTAGGGGAAGACACTCTGCAAACTGGTCACAGTCTGGATTCGAACCCGGGCCGACAGAAGTATGTATATGGAACGTGCATGGTCGTTGACCACTTCGCCAAACCAGCACCCCACTTCCAAATACTTTTATGTGACTTTTAAATCTTTTTCAGTCTGTGATGCATGCAAACACAATAGTCTATGATCCACTCATATCCTGGTAAAAATACTGTTAAGCCTCACAGCAAAAAAAGGTAAAGAAATAAAATAATAAAATATGCGAACGATTGCTATATGTCTGGTATACCAGGTACATTTACAAAAAAAAGATCTCAATAAAGTCCAGCACTATGGAAAGCCCCCCAAAAAAGGAATTTAGGGATCTAAAAAATAAATAGGTAAATAAAACATACTTATACTTAAACTTACTCATATTTATGAGATACAAAGTCATAATAATTATGAGACATAAAGTAATACTAATGAGATAAATGTTATGCTCTCATACCTATATAAATATACAAGGAATTTACTTTTTTTTTACACAAATAAAAGAGAATAATAATAATAATAACAATATTACTGATAATAATAGTGAAAAGTAAAGTGAAATATGTTAATGATATTAATAAATTAATAACTCAGTATATTAGGATTAGACTTTGTTAAATCTCCTTCCATCATGTACTCACACAACCTTACTCTCTCTTTCTCTCTCTCCCTCTCTATACACACAGTATGTGGATGAATGTATGTATATTTAAACTGCAGTCTCCACCCTTCTTCTTTCTCTGAGTTGCTACTGCTCGTTTCCTTGTGGTCTTTGTTATTCCATGTATGCCCACCCTTCAATGTTGCCACTGAATCACTGAATCTAAGCTGATGTTTACAGCCATCATGTTTGTTTTCTTTTTTTGATGTCCAATCTCCTCCCACAGACCAAAAACTTTCTAGTTTGGTCAGTGGGTGACTCTGAGTTGTTCTTAAGACTGAGGCCCCATCCACACGAAGCCAAACCGAGGTCTAAACGCATAAATTTTTTGTCGAATCTGCGTATCATCCATACGAAGACGGCGTTTTGGGGGTCTGTAAACGAACATTTTTGAAACCAGGTTCCAGAGTGGAAAGATTTTGAAACGCCGTATACACAGCTCCGTGTTTACTGGCTCTCCATAACTTTTCTGATACGCTTACGTCATAGTTTCATATCGTCATTGACACGCATGCGCCACACGCGGCAACAACAACAACAACAATGGCGGCGTACGGTGTAGCATATGTGATAATGCTAATGAAGCTAGTGACCCTACTATCCCTGTTGCAGCAAAATCTCCTTCTTCTCAATCACCACCGAGTTGAACAAACAATTATCGAGGACACATTAAGGCACTTTATGATTACTTTATCACAATCTCTGTTTACAACTTTTGCCGCAAGTGCGCATGCCCACTGCTTTTTCGTCTGTTTCCACTTGTTTCCGTCATATTGTTACAGCAGCCCTAGAGGTCTGGCAAAGGTTTCACAGCGTCTTCATGCGTATCAAGGGCACTCATGTGGATGCACACATTTTCTGAGACGCCTTCGTCTTTATGAAGATCGTTTTGGAAACTGTTAAGTGTTTTGTCTTCTTGTGGATGGGGCCTGAGTGTGTGTGTGTGGTTGTCTGTCTCTGCATGTACACTCATAGATCCTTCTTGCAATTGGTCCATCGTGAGTAGCGTTGCCGGATGGGAAATTTAAAATTATCGTACCAGAGTCTCAAAATTATCGTATTTTGGGGGAAATTATTGTACACCTGACATGATCAAAATAACTGTCTTATTGTTGCGCGAAAGTCACAATTGATTACTCTGTTTAGGTCATGAGACCTCAAAGCTATTATTTTGAAACAGTATTCATGATAACTGATTATGAGATAAAGAGCTTTTCTGTTAAACTCTGAGCCTGTTGTAGGTCTCAGCCATCCAGCAAAATTAGGGTTACTTTTCTTTTCTTTTCTGTATTTTTTTTTTCCTTGTCTGCATTATCTTTTCAGCTGAGCTCTGTGTCCGGTGGCAGCGTTGGAAAGACCAATGCATTTTTTTTCTAGCAGTGAGAGATAAGTAAATATGATTCACTGCTACAGTGACCATCACCAGCCCTCCCTGTTGGCTACTCCATCATATCAAACTTTATTTAACCCCTGATGTGAGCTGAAGGGGAGGGCCGTGCCACACCACAGTGTGAAAGAAGGGGAAACAGTGACAGACAGGACAAGACAAGACAACAGGAAGGAGGGCAAACAGGTAGTGTAAATATTTTGAGATAGCAGTCCAAGTGCTGTGCTGATTTTAGTCCATACCAGAAGTCCTTTTCTGTATTTTTGATGGCGATGCTGCTTACTTGTGTCCTCCACAGCCCTCCGCTTTGGCTCCCGCTCACCCTCGCCTTCTCCTGCGGTGCTCATTTTTCTCAACTGACTTCCTGACTGAGCTCCTACGAGCATGATTGGCTGTCAATCTTTCTGCGACAAATGACACTCAAACTATGATTCGCTGGAAATATCACTTGATATAAGATACATTTAGGGTTTTCAAAAAAGTATCCGTCAGACTGGGGTAGATCTATAACAACCACACCAAACAGACAAATTATCGTACATTTAGCCTTTTTTGGAATTATTGATCGTACATCATACAGAGGGCTAAATTATCGTACAAATACAATAATTATCGTACGTCTGGCAACACTGAACGTAAACCACGCCTCTTGCACTGCAAAAACAGCCCTACTAAAAATAAGCAAAATATCCTTAAATTTGTTACAATTTTCTTGTTTTGAGAAAAAAAAATGTCAATGGGGTAAGCAAATTTTGCTTGGCTAGAATTTTTAAAACTAGCTTATAAATCTAGATGGAATCTGTCTTGAAACTAGATAAAATTGCCCTGAATTTGAGGAAAGTTTGCTTATTACAAGCATAGAAAAGTTATTTTTTAAGAAAAGTTTACTTGAATTTTGTGTTCTGCTTTTTGATTTTGCTTATTTCAAGAATGTTTTTACTTAATTTTAGAATTAACATGTTTTTCATTTAGTAAAAAAGTCTAGGAATATGATAGATTTTATTAAAATAAGACAATGTCTTTCTGATTTAGCCGGTTTAAAGAAATTATCCT
Organism: Scarus forsteni; assembly: GCA_036419115.1. Taxonomy (NCBI): domain Eukaryota; kingdom Metazoa; phylum Chordata; class Actinopteri; order Labriformes; family Labridae; genus Scarus; species Scarus forsteni. The sequence goes on from JAZDUH010000471.1 coordinate 13,230,618, forward strand.
CCAAGTCCAAGAAAAACAATAAGCAAAATTAACTTAGAATAAGACATAATTTCTTTTAAAAAAAACACAAATGTAAGTGTTTTTATCTAAAATCAAGGCACCAGAATCAATCCTGTTTGCTTGACATTTATTAAAAAAGTCAAATCAGCTGACAAACACTTCCAAAAGCAAAATTCTCAACAACTCAGTCATCATCCTCAGGAAATGCAGTTTTTTGTGCTTTTTTAAAGGAATTTTCCAACATTTTCATTGTTTCTGTGTCTTACCTCAGTCCCCAGTCCATAAAAAGCAGGTAGAGATTATTGTCTTGACTGTCCAGTACCAATTATTTTGAGAGACTTTCAACCAAAGCTGCTATCTTAGCTTAGCTGGAGTGTACGGGTACACTCCAGCCGGCCTCTGAGTAAAGGCATATCAGATAACTTATATTTTTGTGATTTCTTAAAACTGGGAAATTGTGCAACTGATCTTAATCTTAAAATAAGTAAAATAATCTTGTTCTTCTGTTGGGACTTCATTCAAACCACTGTTGTGGCTTGTTACCAGCAATACTTGCTTAATTTTAGCTGTACTTTCTTATTAAGATTTTGTAAGACATATTCTCTTGAAATAAGATTTTTTTTCTAACACACATCTTGCTTGTCAAGATATTTTTTCTTTTTAGGTAAAATATAAGAACACATTTCTAGAAACAAGCTTTTTTTTCTTTCGTAGAAATCCTTTTTTGCAGTGTGGGAAAGGCTCTAGCTTCTGTGACCCTGAAAGCAATGAGAAGTATAGGATATGGATCGATGGCCAACAAGCCCATCCATCTATCATCTATCCTGCTTATCCCTTTAAAGGTCATGGAGGCAAGAGCCTTTCGCCGCTGATTGGGTGAGAGGCGGGGTTCACCTCGGACCGGGGGCCAGGAGATCAAAAGGCTGACATGTAGAGACAGAAAATCACACAAAAAAAGTGTAATTTGTTTCAGAATCAAATGATGTTTTTCTTTATTCAAGACTGACCTTTAGGCAAATTGATCATTGCAATGACAATGAAAAATGAAGGAGAAACTTTGTACTCATGTCAAAAAATGTGCATATTGATGTCACTGGTTATAATGAGTTTGGAAAAATCTGCCTATTCAGTATTGGAAAAAGTCAAAATATTGTGAATCCATATTGTAGCTGTACAACAAAAATGACTCAGCTACCAGTCTGACATCGTACATCGATGTACTCACCGGCACTCTCTGAAGAGAGGCAGGAAAACTTCTCTTCTGACCATCCTGCACTACCCCAAATACAACATAGGCTGTCCCATCCACCTCTTCGCCAAACAGGTATCTATTAACAAATTTTAACACAATCATCAAAATGTAAGAATTTATAACACACAACTGGATTAACAACACAACCTAAACCCATTTATTTTTTTCAAATGAATGTACCAAACAAACTGTTTGACCTCACCAGAGAAAAAAAACGTTACATACGTAGTTTTGATGTCCACGGTGAAATCTGGGCTGTCCACATAAAAGAAGGCGCTCTTCGGAATCAGTTTGACCTCAAAACTGGGCAGAACTGACAAAAATGACTTGATTAAGTGTCTAAAAGTGTTAAAACAACATAGACACATTACTATTTCTGTAGCCTATATGTTTTGTGTGCATCGACAGACTCACCATATTCTTTGACCTCAAACTCAGCGGAGTAGCTCTGCTGTGGGTTGTTCTGAAACTTTGTCATCACCTTCCACACTCCAGTACTACACCATAAAGACACATTTTTTAATAAACATACAAAACTTCTGGTATATAACACATTTCTGGACCACCGAAAAATCCAAAACCTTTAATTTGGGTTTTATGAAGTGAGGTTGGTCAAGCTCCATGGTCCATGGCACTCAAAAATATGAATGCTAATACAGGAACTTGTGAGCTTTGTCCATGGGGTTTAAACTCATCAAAAATTACACTGGCTGGACAATACAATACAATACAATCAGATTTTTTTTATAGTGTTCGACATTTCCTTGACAAAAACTCTGTGTTTAGAGCTTTCTTGTGATGCAACAATGTGCTACGTATCCTTCAGCCAGCAAATCTTCTCATTAGATCAGGCCAGAGTGCTACAGTGGGGTCATGTAGTGGTCACTGGAGCAAAACCCAATATAAACCACAAAATCTGTTTTGTTGTTTTAAATACAAACATCAGGGGGGTGTTCCACGAAGCTAGCTTAGCTAAAAGCTTGGCTTATTTTGGTTAGCCTTGCTAACTTTAGTGAGAGTTTGGTTCCACTAACAAGGCTAAGGGCTAGCATGGCCTGGTAACCATGGTAACTCAGCCAGAGCGACAAGCCTGGCCCTGTGCAGGCTTATGGTCAAGCTCACCTTAGCTCCATCTCAGGGAAGGTCCGATGGGCTTCCTTAGCTGCTTTATTTGTGAACAAGCTCATTTGTTTCTCCATTAGGCTACTTAAATGTAGGGCACTGTAGAACTGTCATCCCTAATAAAAAGACATCTCTTCTATATACATGTTTTTTTTTCTACTGTTTTATTCAGTGTTCGATGAAACATCACCACATGAAGTAACCCATTTGTTTCGAAGTTGTCCTACTATGGTTTTAGGTGTTACCTACGTTGCTGCTATTTTCGTCTATGATGGATATATATTCGTCAAATGAAGAACATAGACAGACAGACAGACAGACAGACAGACAAATAGACAGATAGACAGATAGATAGATAGATAGACAGATAGATAGATAGATAGATAGATCCCTTGAGAAGGTTCCCTCAGGAAATTCGGATTCCAGCAGCAGGTAACACCATAGTACAGAAAAACATGCAGATAACATAGAAATAAATAAAAGATAAAAACCCAGGTTATATACAGCAAATACAAATAGTTAAACTGTACACTCCAGCAGCAGTGGGGATTTCCAGCATAAATAAACTACTGTACAAATTATTGAACTGTACTCAAGCAGCAGTTGAAATGTCCAGCATAAATAAACTACAAAACAATAAGTTACCTTTACTACAGTGTAGCAGAAATTAGAATGTCCAGTATAAATAAAACTAAAGTACAAAAAATTAACATTAAAACTGCAGCACCAGTTAGAACTAGAAAAGCACTGGGAGAGCGCAGACCTCCGCCAGCGCCACAGTCCTTAGCCATATTGTGATTTTGACCATAAATATTAGTCCTACCTTTATTTCATCGAAATATTTAGATTCCTAGACCACGAAAACATACCATTGGCAACTGGATTCATAATTACCTCCGCCAAGGAGGTTATGTTTTCGAGAGAGTTTGTTTGTCTGTCCGTCTGTCTGTCTGTCCGTCTGTCTATCTGTCTGTCCGTCTGTGAACAGTATAACTCCAAAAGTAATAGATGGATTTTGATGAAATTTTCAGGAAATGTTCAGCATGGGAAAAGGAAGAACTGATTCAATTTTGGTGTTGATCCGGATCAGCATCTGGCTGCCATGGCAAAAAATGTGATTTTTGTGAATAACTACTGAACTAAAATAGATATCGTTATGAATCCAGTTGCTAATGGTATGTTTTCCTGGTCAAGGAATCTAAATATTTTGATGAAATGAAGGTAGGACTAATATTTAGGTATAAAATCACAATATGGCTAAGGACTGTGGCGCTGGCAGAGGTCTGCGCTCTCTGAGTGCTTTTCTAGTGATATTTATTTTAGTTCAGTAGTTATTCACAGAAATTACAGTTTTCGCCACGGTGGTCAGACGCTGATCTGGATCAACACCAAAATTGAATCAGTTCTTCCTTTTCCCATCCATTACTTTTTGAGTTATTTTGTTCACAGATGGACAGACAGACGGACAGACCGACGGCGGACAGTCAGACAAACAAACTCTCCTGAAAACGTAAAAATCACATTTTCAGTTTGGGTTTAGTGGATTTATTGTTTCTCTGTTCAGATGACCTGAACAGCTGATGGCAGAGGGTTGCATAACCCTTATGTCTCTACATACAAAACACAGGGGTTTTATCAAGGAATTGTAAACACTGTAAAGAATCTTACTGCAGAGTAATATCAAGCCAGTGTAGTGTTTTTAATTGTTTTATCCTATGAGTGTGTTAATTATAAGGCTTTCAGTGGCACCATGTACTGCTAAATACGGGCCTGCAGGCTCCTTTGTTGGCACACATATTTGTGGTGAGTACCATGGACCTCTAGAAACCTCACTTAAAAAAAAAAAACAAACTAGCCCTTTAAAAAAATGAAACCTGTTAAACAAAACAAGAAATTTTATGTTTAGAAGATGCAGTACAAACCTGGCCATTTTTGCTAGCTTGTAATGCCCACTGTATATTCCTGATTTTAGAGAGAAGGTATCAAGTGGTAAAACGATGCCCTCAGGGGTCTGAAAAGGAAGAACAAATAATCTTTTTACCATCTGTGAACGAGTCAGGCTTTAGAATAACAAGTGAACATGAAGCAGGTAAATTTCAGGATAAAGTCTGGAAATACAGACTCTGCTATTTGCATTCACATATGCAGCTCATCCAGGTACAGTAAATGCTAGATGATTTCAGGGTTTTTCTGCCATTGTGAGTGGGGTTCAAGCGGGTTTACAGCACTCATCAAATTTCTTCTATTAAAGGACAGGAACGTAGGATATCCTGAGCCACTCAAGGAAGACATATGATTCTTTTCACTGTTAATGACTGGTGAGGTGTCACATAAACATGTGGCTAGCTGTGCTAGCATTTGGCCATATTACCTTCAAATAAGGCTTTGTGCTGCCATTTACAGATGATTACATACTGTTTGATCCAGCTCTGTGCTTTTTAAAGGAAAATCTTACCACAATCTCAATGGTGATAACAGCTTGATTACTTGAATAATCCCCCTCCACAGGCTCCATTCTGGGTGTCACTGCAAACATCCTGAAATAAACTGAAAGAGAAAAGGTTTCAGTGGTTAACTGAGCTAATCAGTGCAGAATGAGGATGTGTTAGCTTTACTCAATATTCTGGATACACCCACAGCAGGGATGAATAACTCTGTTTACCAAGAAGGTCACATCAATGTTATTCTCACTTTGAGACGGCTCTAATATCATTGCCATGGAAAGATCTTGCCAATGTAGTAAAACCCAAAACCAGTGAAGTTGGCACGTTGTGTAAATCGTAAATAAAAACAAAATACAATGATTTGCAAATCCTTTTCAACTTATATTCAAATGGATACACTGCAAAGACAAGATATTTAATGTTTGAACTAGGAAACTTTATTTTCTTTTGCAAATAATCATGAACTTAGAATTTAATGGCAGCAACACATTGCAAAAAAGTTGGCACAGGGGAATTTTTACCACTGTGTTACATCACCTTTCCTTTTAACAACACTCAGTAAATGTTTGGGAACTTAGGAGATCAATTTTTGAAGCTTTTTGGGTGGAATTCTTTCCCATTCTTGCTTGATGTACAGCTTAAGTTGTTCAACAGTCCGGGGTCTTCGTTGTTGTATTTTACGCTTCATAATGCGCCACACATTTTCAATGGGGACAGGTCTGGACTACAGGCAGGCCAGTCTAGTACCTGCAGTCTTTTACTACAAAGCCACGCTGTTGTAACACGTGCAGAATGTGGCTTGGCATTGTCTTGCTGAAATAAGCAGGGGCGTCCATGAAAAAGAAGTTGCTTGGATGGCAACATATGTTGCTCCAAAACCTGTATGTGCCTTTCAGCATTAATGGTGCCTTCACAGATGTGTGAGTTACCCATGGCTTGGGCACTAATACACCCCATACCATCACAGATGCTGGCTTTTGAACTTTCCCCCAATAACAGTCCAGCTGGTTCTTTTCCTCTTTGGTCCGGAGGACACGACAACCACAGTTTCCAAAAATAATTTGAAATGTGGACTCGTCAGACCACAGAACATTTTTCCACTTTGCATCAGTCCATCTTAGATGAGCTCAGACCTAGCCAAGCCAGCGGTGTTGGGTGGTCTGGGTGTTGTTGATAAATGGCTTTGCATAGTAGAGTTTTAACTTGCACTTACAGATGGAGACAAACTGTAGTTACTGACAGTGGTTTTCTGAAGTGTTCTTGAGCCCATGTGGTGATATCCTTTACACGGTGATGCCGGTTTTTGATGCAGTACCGCCTGAGGGATCGAAGGTCACGGGCATTCAATGTTGGTTTTGGGCCTTGCCGCTTACGTGCAGTAATTTCTCCAGATTCTCTGAACCTTTTGATGATATTACAGACCGTAGATGATGAAATCCCTAAATTCCTTGCAATAGCTGGTTGAGAAATGTTGTTCTTAAACTGTTGGACAATTTGCTCACTCATTTGTTCACAAAGTGGTGACCCTCGCCTCATCCTTGTTTGTGAATCACTGAGCATTTCAGGGAAGCTGCTTTTATACCCAATCATGGCACCCACCAGTTCCCAATTAGCCTGTTCACCTGTGGGATGTTCCAAATAAGTGTTTGATGAGCAGTCCTGAACTTTCTCAGTCTTTTTTGCCACTTGTGCCAGCTTTTTTGAAACATGTTGCAGGCATCAAATTCCAAATGAGCTAATATTTGCAAAAAATAACAAAGTTTACCAGTTCGAACGTTAAGTATCTTGTCATTGCTGTGTATTCAATTGAATATAGTATAAAAGGGATTTGCAAACTATTGTATTCTGTTTTTATTTTCGATTTACACATCGTGCCAACTTCACTGGTTTTGGGTTTTGTATAACTACCCTTTACCTCGTTGCGGTTCTCAGTCTTACTATGATGTATGTCCTTCACAACCTCACCGTGTGGCTGAGTTTGGATGTTTCTCACCTCGTCTTGAGCCTCCGATTTAACTGTTCATCTGGTTCATCGTACAGCTGGTTTAAGTCCTACAAAATCCCTGACTTTTTGTAAGTTTACCTGTAAGAACTGTTGCTGGTTTTAAGTCCAAGGTAGTCACACCAGGTAGGCCCACTGATTAGACTTGAATTGCACTCTTTTTTATAAAAAAAGAAGAAGCAAGAGCTCTGGTCTACAAATGAGTCAAGCGGGATATTTCTATAAATTTGTCTTCTCTGGGTTGTGACACAGTTTGTTATGGTTTTAGACAGTGTTGTAAGAATAATAATAATAATAATAATAATACATTTTATTTAAAAGCGCCTTTCAAAACACCCAAGGACACTGTACAGGATAAAACAACAATAAAATCAATCAAATCATCAAAAAACAAAACAACTATAAAATCAGCAAAATACAACAGACAGTGATGGATAAGTGGATTAGAGTGGGATATTCATGGTAAGGAGTACGCAGTTCGGAACAGGTGAGTTTTGAGTCTGGATTTAAAAAGAGACAGGGAGGTCAGATTTCTGAGGTCCGGTGGGAGAGAGTTCCAGAGCTGGGGAGCAGAGCGACTGAAGGCCCTGCTCCCCATGGTGCTGAGGCGAGCAGTGGGCACAGTGAGGTGGGTGGAGGAGGAGGATCTGAGGGAGCGGGCTGGAGTGGTGATCTGGAGGACGTCAGACAGATATGGAGGGGCGAGGTTGTGGATGGTCTTAAAGGTGTACAGGAGCAGTTTGAATTCTATCCTATGCTTGACCGGGAGCCAGTGGAGCTGCTGCAGGATGGGGGTGATGTGATGGTGGGAGGGGGTTCTGGTGATGATGCGGGCAGCTGAATTCTGGACCAGTTGAAGTTGATGGAGTGACTTTTGGAGGAGACAGAAGAGGAGTGAATTACAGAAATCTAGGCGGGAGGAGTGAGGGAGGGGCGGAGGCGGTTAATATTTCGGAGGTGGAAGTAAGCGGATCGGGTGATGTTATTGATGTGGGAATGGAAAGACAGTGTGCTGTCGAGGATGACACCCAGACTCTTAACCTGAGGGGAGGGGAATTGAATGTACCTTTACTGTCGGGGGTGTAGATGGTCTTGTCTGTCTGGATGAAGATGAACCCGGACTGGAAGGACACCAGGACAACTTTCTCCAACAGGTGGTCAGGGAACTGAGCCTGCAGGTACACGTACTGCTTCATGTTGGGATCTTTACTGAACTGTGCAGCAGGGACCTGAAATCAACATTGAGCCAAAACAAAAGTAGCATGAATAGCAGGGTGGGATAGTCAGAGTCAATTTTTTTCAATACTAAATCTCTTAATAGTGGGCAAGGTACACAACAAATTGAGTAGAGTTAAAATTTTGGCATTGGCAAATTTTCAGCAAGTTTAGAGTTAGCTCTACTCTGGCGGGAGTCAAATCGCTGAACCTTTACTCTCAGTTGAAAAAGAATTGGGGTCAAAACACAAATAGAAAAACGAATGTTTCATTGAATCAAGTAGGTATCTCTATAGGACAGTGTTCATCAACTGGCAGTTCCAGGCCCCCAAAGTATTATAAAACTGACAAAATATGCCAGGTAAGAATTTGTTGTGGTTTTAAATGTATCTTTTGTCATTTAGATACATACAATTATTATTGCATCTTCAAATAACATTGTGATTGAGAGTCACTTTTTATTTAAAGGTATAATATCCAACATTCTGCACATTTTTATACCACATTGTAAGTATGTAGCTTCATAATGACTCCCGGAGTCCATGCTCCATGCAGTGAAAGCTAAGCCCACCCCCCTCTGCCTGTGTTGATATCAGCTCTATGTAAACATTGTCCGGACCAGATTGGGGAGGAGCTCTCTCTCTCCCTCTCTCCACCCCCCCTCCCTCTGGGTATAAAGGCCAGGCCGCCTTGTGCTCAAACTGACCGATCACAGAAAAGGGGATGGCGCCATGGCACACGCAGCCTTCTTGTTATTCAGACTGGTGGGCAGCTAGCTTAATACAAGTGAAAGTATCAAACAAACATGACATAACTAAAATAAATTAAAGACTAAACAGAGTTTATCACACTGGAGAGCCCTGTGTGAGAAGGAGGCCCAAACACGGCTGGAGCTGGACCTGCATCTGGATAAGTTAGTATCTCTGTTTCTGTGTAACATGAACCGTGTTAGTGACATGTCACAGACAGGAGCATGGATAACAAACTGGGCTTTTGGTGTGTAGTTAATGTTCACGTTTTACTTTTGTGATTTCTCAGATTGATTTAGGTTGGTATGGAAGCTAACGTGTGCTAATGTTAGCCTGGGGCTAAACAAAGCAGCTACAAGCTAACGCAGTGAATTCTAACACAATGTAGTCCTCATACAACTCCATGAAAAGTGTTTGCTCGTCGAGGAAGACGTCTCTGCTCTTGGTTTTTGACAATTGACACGTCAAGGCTTTTTCTCTCCCCCAGACAAGTGCTTAGTCGCAGCTTGGATCAGCCTGGCTAGAATAAGCGTCTCTGAAAAACAGCCGAGCCTCATAAGTGGAACGAGTTGCAGCTCAGATTAAAGTTGCCGCTTATTCAAGTCATGCTTACTGGAGATAGCCCAGCCTTTTTTAGCCAGCTTCGTGGAATACCTCCTCAAGGTCTCACCCAGATTGATTTAGATTGGTATGGAAGCTAACATGTGCTAATGTTAGCCTGCAGCTAAACGAAGCAGCTACAGGCTAACGCAGTGAATGCTAGCACATAAACACAGGTATACCCTGTCGATTGTTCTGTGCTGATGAGATCCAGATCACTGGTGGTCATTTATCTCACCAGGACACTGTTTAAAGTTTAATGTCCATCAGATGAAGGTACCGGGCTACAGAAGAAGGAAAACACAGCTGGATACTGACTGTTATCGAAATGAACTTGCATATGAATGTTGTATTTGAGATCTCCAATAAGGAATATTTCTGTCTTAATGTGATTTGCAAAGCAACTTTACCACTTCCTTATCTCTATCTGTTTTGGCTCCCGTGTCCGTCTATCTGCCATTGAGCAGAGGTATCTACTCTCCTGGAATGTTTTGCTAACAGAAGCTCGACCCCCACCCTCCACTCTCTCATCCTGTGAACTTTGCTCTGGAACAGAAACTCTGTTTGTCAAGGCCATACAGCTTCTTATCGGACAAGACAAGATGACTGGTGATATTTGTCATCTTATCACCCCCACACACACACACACACACCCCATGTGCTCGTCTCTGCGTTCGTTGTCTCATGTGTTGAGTTTTTTTTTTTTCCGATTCCACACTGTGCTCCCCTGACAGGTGCCTAGTTTGGAATTGTCTTTTTTACCCCTCTCCTTCCTCGTTTTCCTTTCTGCAGCACTTTGAGTTACATATGTTGTAGGAAAAGTGCTATTTAAAATAAATAAAAGTTTGATTGATTGATTGACCAGCCTCACAACGGAGGACACCGTGTCCCCCACCCTCTCCATGATAAGCATTGATGGCTTTGGTGGGATTAACCTTTCGCTCTCATCGGGCTCCCTCCTTCCTTAACCAGCTGTCCAAGCTTTGATATAAAAATAATCGCTTTCTCTTCTAAGGAGGAAGAGGAAGGTGATGTGCTGAAATACAATTTATTTTTCTCATGAATGATTCAGTGCATCTTTAATGTGACTGAATAAATTGTAGCAAAAAAACATGTATAAACAGGAGGCATATAAGCAGGGGTGGACAGTAACGAAGTTGATTTACTTGAGTACTGTACTTAAGTACATTTTTTGAGCATTGACTTTTTTTTTTTTGGAACTTAAGACTTTTACTTCACTACATTTAAAAGACAAATATTCTTCTTTTAACTCCACTACATTTCTATAAATGGCCTTGTTACTCGTTACTTTTAGGTACAGGTGTAACTTACATTTTCCTGACAAAATGTGCAAGTTTTTGCTCTTTGTCAGCAAAAATATCCATGTACTAACAAAACAAATGGTGTGGAGAGAGAATAGGCAAAGTAGTCTCTTACTGGAATAGGAGCAAGTGACTGATAAAAACATGCAAATCATCTGTCAACAATGAAAAAAAATCTGTGTATTTCTTCCCCAAATATGATTTATTTTTAAAAAGAGATACAAAGCCTAGATAATGATAAACAGAAAACTTTCTCAGATGTTTCATCCTCAGTGCATGCACTTATTTGTCAGAAAGGACAATAACAATACATTCTCTGGTAAAACACTTTCTGTGAAATAAAGTAATATGTACTTTTAGCCAGTAGTCACATAATCTGAGAAATGACTTTATAAAACCTCACAGTACTGGTCTTGTAATTCCTAAAAACCTTATGTTACTGGATGTTACTCTGTTTGTATTTCTCTGCTGCTGCATCATCGGGGCATCAGATTCCAGGCCTGGCTGTGGGTTCAAAGCTGCTGCTGATGGCTCTCATGCCTTTGGTCATCTTATGTAGCAGCACCTGAAAAACACGAACACAACACATGTTGTCTGATCCTTACATTCAGTATATTTATGGATCTGGAAAAAATAAATGACTTTAACTCCGGTTCCTGTGATTGAGTAGCTCCTTTGTATAAATATGCTTCATTTAGAGTCAGCAGTTATATAAATATGTGAAGTAAAGACAACTTGGCAACAAAAAAAGTTCATAATTTCATATTGCTAAGGGGAAATTTTAATTTGATAATTGCATATAAGTTACTTTATAGGGAGTGTAATAGGGGTTACTTATTAAAAATTGTGGTGCACAAAATCAATGACATCTTTCTTGTCTAATTTAATAAGAAACAGAGTAAAATCACCAACTCTATCATCTTTTTATTTAACATTATCTTCTAAAGTATTAGTATGTAATAGATAACTGATTAACTCTTTACAGTCTGGCTTATATTCTGTTCACACGATACAGAAAATACATTCAGAATACTAAATACTCAGGGTACATTTTTTACACAATACTTTTTACTTTTACTTGAGTTGATTCATAAATAAAAGATAATTAAAGTGCTAATGTGGATTTGAAACATGTTTTGAGTTCTATTAGTAGACTACAATGCTTTATTCATATTAC
>JAZDUH010000471.1:13247500-13272500 GCA_036419115.1 Scarus forsteni
GTCTTGGGTCCTGATCCCCTAAAAAAGTAGTGTCACTCTGCAGCACCCTCTTTTTATCCACTCTCTGTCCCGAAGCTTCCCTCTATACACAAACACGCTTGAAATTTCCCAGCAGCAGCTTAGAAGCGATAAACTCTGTGGTGAAGCAAAAGGACAAACAAGAACAAAATCAATACCTGACTCAATATTTGATTCCAAAGCTTCAAACTGAAAGGACATTTCAGTGCAAGTTTTCTAAAGAAAAACATATTAGTATCTTTGAAGTTTTCTGATATACTGAGAATATTTTGTCTGGCATTAATCCCTACCATAGGGTGGGTCTGATTTTTTCTGTATACATGCAGCCAAATTCATTGGACATATTTAAACATCAGACACAGGTTGGGTAATTTCCAGTCAGAGCACCTGGCAGGGATTTTGGCTGTAGGGAGGGAAAATTTACCAATGTCTGTTTGACTGGAATAACAGTCCATAGCATTCAACCCTTGTGTTGTTAGTCAGCTAAAGTTCACAGATTTTTGAGCCCCAGCGTTTTGGCTCTTTATTGTGAACAGTCCTGACAATCTTAGTCAGAAATGTTACGACTGCGTAGCTGACCAACGTAACTAAGGTAACCCTGACTCGTCAGACAACTCAACTTCCATTATTGATAACATCACAACAACATTACATTTTGACAGATTAGACAATAAGATGAATGCCCGACGGCTGTTACTGTTATGTGAAGCACCACAAAGCTAATGTTGCTTACCTATCCAGGAGAAAGATGGCGACATCTGCGTCTGTTTTCGTGTCTTTAAATTCGTGGAGTTCCCTCCACCGTTGGAAAGCAACACCAATGTTGACCCGGGTCTTCGCTCTTTCATGGTCATAGCCCTTCTTTTTCACTTTTCACTCCTCTGACATTTTTCTTTTGAGCTTGTTTTCAGCCATTTCTACTGCACATATTGTATCTCTCTCTTACACTAAATGCGCACGCTATGCAACCTACTACTCCCCCTCCCCCCTATGTCTGATCTGCGTATGAGTATGATCACCCCCTGGATGTGGGTGGGTGGGTGGGTGGGGGGTGCTCTGTTTTGGTGACTCGGCCCCAGCCCCAGCATTTACCTGCTGAAATTCAGAGCCAAGGCTGTGTATTGAAACCGGACTTGTTTTTCAACATGCTGTCAGTGGTGACATCTTGTGGATGGAGAGGAGAAAAATGGTGATTTTGACAAATAGTGCATTAGATTAGAAGATTAGAAGATCGTTGACTACACCTTTAAGCCTAGTCTGTGTTGTCACTTAAGCTGCACTTCCACTGAGTGGTCTGGTTTGGTTCTGTTTGGAGCAGATAGCCCTGACCTTGCTCAGGTTTCCACTGCCACGTGTACCCTCACCTCTCCAGGGGCTTTACCGGCACCTAATGTGCAAGTCAGGTAACGAGGATCATGCCAGTTCTGTCCAACTCCCTATGAACTTCTCCACTCCAACAATGGCTGGGAAGGTATGCACTCCATGCAGCGTTGTTCTTGCAACCGTTTCTAATAATTGTAAAAAAAAACAAGTAGTTAAATGTCTCTCACTCTGTGTTAAGAAAATCTGAAGTACCAGTGCCTCACACCCAGTTGGTCCAGTCCCTGGAGCTGTCAGGGCATTCTGTGTGGACTTTGCATGTTCTCCTTTTCTTGTACATGCGTGGGTTCTCCCACAGACTAAAAACATGCTCATTAATTTGAATGATGACTCTCAACTGCCCTTAGGTGTGAGTGTGAAAATCAATAGTTATCTTTCCCTCTATGTGGCCTTGTGAATGGCTGGCTGACTGGTTCAGGTTGTCCCCCTGCCTCTTGTTCAATGGGATTGCTGTCCCCTGCAGTCCTGAAAGAGAAAAGGGGTCTAGATAATTGATGGAGGGACATTAATAAAGAAAAACTTTAAGAACTTTCATTTATTGACTGAGAGATATGTTTATGTTTATCATTTAACCCCTGTGCATTTAAAATGTAGTTATTGAAATTTGAGATAGTCACAATGGTGATTTGAGGTCTGACACTTTTTTAGGATTGACTGTTGTTTCCTTTCATTGTTAAGTCTTCCACTCTTGTCTGGTTTACTTGTCTGTACAGACGTAGGTTTAGGCACAACCCCCTCAACGCCCTGATAATGTTTACCACACTGTCTTTGTGAGCCAAAAGAGAAGGAATTTATTTTAAAAGATAATCCAACTCTTTGCAGTCTTTTGGTAAGATGTCCTCTCTCTGTCTTCATCCCACTTCTGTTTCATTCTCTTTCTGACCTTTTATCTGTTTTTGTTGCTGATTTAAGCATCTTTTACTTTCTTAGCTTTCTCCTCTGTTTTAGTTTGTAAACGTTCTTTTTACTTCAGGACATTATACTTAAGTAATTTCCCATCTTTTTCATGTATACTGGATTGCTTAACTTATTACCTAGTATTTCATCTGTTAATGTTATGTTGCATCTTTACCCTTTTTATGGTGATATTTTAGGCTCTGATATTGTTTTACCTGCCTTACTTGTTATGCATTTTTACTTCATTGTGTAAGTTTTCTATCTATTCGTTGCTCCTTGTCTCATTCTCTTTTTTACCCCTGTCTCCTGCTTTTTCCCTTTTAACGCCTTTTCTTTTATTGTTGATTTTGTACTTTTACCTTTTATTTTAGTCCCCATGGTCTTCTTTTACACTGCTGGGTTCCTGTATTATCTGGGATCTCAAGTCTGTGTGAACAGGTTCACCTGGGGTCCTACGGAGGTGGATCAGGGCTTGGGCCCTTGGTTTAGTGGGGGAACATGAGGGGCCTTTAGTTGAGGGCTGGAGACTTGGGGGACTGAGCCTGCATATGGCAGCTTGTGCCTTCCTTGGTGTGAATGTGTTGGAGTTTTCTCTTTGTTTGTTTGTTTGCTTTTGTTTTATTTGAGGGGTGGTGGGGTTGTTTTCTGGCCCTATGGGTGTGGGGCCCTTTGTATATTTTGGAATGTTGGTGTCCAGCACTGGATTGCGTATAGGTCCCCCTCACTTTCCTTGAAGTGCTTCACTTTCATGTTCACCATCGATCTGTGAGACATTCTCCTTCTCTCCTTAAGTTCTTATTGTGCTTGGGTTTATCCTGCTGTTTGTGTTTGTTGGTGATGGTTCTTTGATTTAATTGGTGCTTTCTCTCTGATTCGTTCCTTTAGTGCTTTAAGTCTTGTGCTTGCTGTCTGTGTGCTTGTCAAAGCACTTTTAAACCTATGCTTTTAACAGTGCTATACACAAATAAAGTTAATATCTATACCTCTGTTACCTATAAAATATCCACTTTAGATACAAGTTCAATTACATTGTGCTGTGATCTTCTGCCATGATCACATTTTGGCTCTTTATTATCATATCTGCTGACTCCCTTTGATAAATGTGTTACGTCCTTGATTTGAAGAGCATGCAGGACAGGAGGGAAGGAAATAATAGAATTTTTGGTCAAAGAGAGTAATGTTATTGACTCCTTGGGGACAATACCAGTTCTCAACTAGAATTAGTTTTTGATTCCCATCCCTACTGACAGGTAAATACAGCCATCCTTCCATTGTCTTATCCCAGTGACTGGAGCCTATCCCAGCTGAAACTGGACGAGAGGCTTCACTTCAGTCACCAGCCATTTTCTGGGCCAAAAAGAGAGACAGACAACTGTCATGCTCACACTCATACCAATGGGTATTTTGGAGTCACCAGTCAACCTAATGAGCATGTGTTTGGTCTGTGGGAGGAAGCCGGAGCCCCTGAGAGAACCCATGCATACACAGGTCGAACATGCAAACTCCAACCTTCTTGCTGTGATACACATGCATGTGCCGCCCTTAAAATCATTATTGTTGTTATTATTATTCTTATAAAGCTAAAGCCAATGATCTCCACCGGGCATTTTGTAACAGCAGAGTAATGCGCCGTTAACTGTGGAAAAGGCAGATTTTCATTTTGACATTTAATGACGACTTGTTATTTTTGCCTTTTTTCTCAACATGTATAACAAAGCAAATTCTGATGCCTGGTCCTAATCCTCTTCCATAATGATCCTGGAACACAGTGAACAATCCTCTCAGAGGGGGTCGAAGAAATCAGCATGTTTCTTATTTTCAAGTTGGCCAAAAACAATACATCATCTCTGTGTGACGCTATAAAACCAATGGTTTGAACCTGCCTTGAATCTAATCGGACACAATTTGATGGACTTCCCGCTACAACCAAAGGTCATATGTGTTATAAAAAGACACAGTGAGATCAGGGGTTTTATATTTTAATCAAAATGGTGAAAATCATAGTTTTGGTTGCTTTTACAAGATCAAAATAATGCACAGTAGTTTGAAATTAGCATTCAGATTTCTGTGTTTGCCTACTGCTGACACCCAAAGACCTCGTACTGCGTGACCAGCTCCTCCATGCCCAAGCAGATGGGTCTGTACTCATCGACTTGACATTCAGCACTGGTGGGCCAGTACTCGATCCAGGTCCTCTCACCAAGGACATACTGATACCTGATGGAAGCAAAAACAACCATCTTTGAGTAGGTGCTGTAAGGAAACATGTGGAAGGGTGAAAACTACAGGAGCCCAGTGGACTCAAAAAGAACGCTGAATTAAAGCCGGAGATATTCTTTCAGTTTTGGCCCTTTTCCATTTGCCCTACCCTACTCTACTCGACTCTACCCGGATCTACTCTACTCGCCTTGTGCTGCTTTTCCATTAGCCCCAGTCACCTGCCCAACAGGGTGCTATGTTACTGTAAACAGCTAAGCAGCACTGCGGTGACGTCATTTTGAGCACGACACAACAATCTGTGGCTTTTTGTCACAAACTGAGAAAAAAGGAAAGCAGAAGAAGGCTGCCGATGGCAAGAAGAAATACTCTTTGAGAAGCACAGGAGAGTTTTGGAAGCAATACAACAGAATGAAGCCGAGGACGAGAGCAATTGGGCAGCAAAGAAAAGACGTTTGAGGGTAAGCTAATGGTAGCTACTGTTGTATGCCAGGTTGTCGCGCTCATCGATGATGACATTGTCTGACCATTCAGTAGCCGACAGTCACTGACTTCATCTTTTAGTATCGACTCAGATCGCTTGGAACCAGAGCGGAGTAGGTACTAAAACTAGCTTGTTTTAGGAGGTACCGGGCTAGTGGAAACACGCTGCAAATCGAGTAGGGCCGAGTAGAGTAGGGCCAAGGCATGGTAGTGGAAAAGGTCCATTTGTAGATTAATTCACATTTTGTTTATATACCTGCCTGTATGTTACTGGAGAGCACCGCAACAGGCTGCAAAAAACCTCGGGCTAAATATAAATACTCGTTGTGTTAGAAGTAAACTGCAACCATGGCAGTAATTCTGACATGAATATCAAAATAAGCACTAATAATCATTATCATCATCAAATTTTTGTTGTTGACAGGTGATCAACTTTATCACCAGCATCGTCTGAACCCCCTTTTTTACAATATTTTCCCCAGTGCTGTGTCAAAACTGTCTCAGTGTATGGGTGTAACGAGTTATTGACTAAAGACCTGAGGCCTACTGTGCAGATAGATGTCATCGTCAAAGTAGGGAATGTACCTTTCAGTGCCTCACTTTTATTAATCATTGTTTCAGTAATACTTAATTTGTGAGAAAACAGACAGGTTTGTGTCAGAGCAGTCTTACACATTATTAGATGCTAATAACTGTGGTCTTAATTTATCAGTTTGACTTTTAATCTTTCTGTTATTGTTGTTTCTGCTGCTGGTATCAATCTGTCATCTCTCCTTTGACTCTACACTGATCCAATTGGTGATGTGTGAACTTCAACTCCAATCTGTTTCGTGTTAATTCTGGACAACCTGCACAACCGATGCACTGAATCGAAGCAAGGGATGCATGGTGGCTATCATGTGTACCTGTAGTTAACAGAAAGAATATCTCCAGCTTAAGTCCATGTAAAAAGTCCTGACTTCATTTCTGAAATCTTCAATGACAAAAAACTTCAAACTAATAAATTAAATGAATCACCCAGACATACTTGTCAGTGTACACCTCTGTACACCCACAAAGACAAACTTACGACTGATCTTGCTCGTCTAAGTGGACATCTTTGGATGTGCCCATGACCAGGTAGGTTTTGCCGACGCTCAAGTCCAAAGACTGCCTGCAGTGTTGATAACTGAGGAATGTGCGAAGTTTACCTCGAGGACCCACATCATAACTTCCTGTTTTTCAAATGTAGAAAAAGGGAGACAGATGATTCATAACGATTAAATATATATCCAAAGCAATGACTCCTTTAATTATGAAATTATGAGACTGCCAGCAAACTATGACTCTCTATCTGTGTAACACTGGTTTGCTTTTTGAACTTGGCTGATTAAGGGGAACCAACAAAAATAACTAAATAAATCAATCAATGACCCACCTTCTTTAAGGGTCTCCAGAACCCTCATGGTGTAAACATCAGTGGACAAATCATCTGTAAATTCTTCCAGTCTCACTTTGTACACTGAAGAAAAAGCAATAATCATTGTTAACACAGAAACACAGATTTAAAAGGTTAGATCGTTTATTTAGGGCAGTGATTCTCAGCTGGACTGGCTTCAGCACCCACTATCACCACAGTAAGACAAGCTGTGACACAGATTGAGAAAAAAATTAAACTTTTCAAATATTATCTGCTGTACTTTGACCATGAGTATGGAACCCCAAAAGAGTCATAATGAAATAAATAAAAACAACATTGTGAAATAAATACCATTTTGATAAATAACACACAGATATGAAATATGGCCATTAAATTGTAAAATAAGGCAATATTATAATGAAATATATTTTATTATTCTTTAATACTGAATTATTATAATTGATTATTTCATAATGAATATTTTAAATTTTTCATTCTTTTTTAAATAATGACTTTTTACATAACAAGCAGAAATAAAAAGCATTTTTACAAAGTCAATTATTTCATAATGTCTTTTTCAACAATGGCCTTTTTATTTCATAATGATTTTTCAACAATAGGCTTTTATTTCATAATGTCGTTTTTCAGCAGAATGACTTGGTCTGTCAATCAAAGGCGGAGCCAGTTAAGTGATTGGCTGATCCTTTACACAGACACTGCAGCAGAACTTGCTGTATCGATTCTAACGTGGAGATTATCACTAACGATGAGTAGCCTGAAAACATGAAAACAAGAGTGACACTTTTGAGACATCTCAAACAAGCGTAAATCGTGTCAACTGGACCAACCCGATAGTCGCTTATAGTAAGCAGACCTGGCAACTCAGACATCTTGTTCTCTCGTGTGTCTGCGCCAGCCAGCTCCTGCCCTGTGGGCTGAGTGGATAACAGCAGCAGATGGGTGCTAAAACAAGTAACTAAGAAAGTCAAACACCCAGTAACTATTGAAACAGTAATTAGTTAGATTACCCGTTACTGGCAAAAGTAACAGATTACTCCCAGCACTACAAACATCGGCGGCTCACAAATGCTAATGCAGGTGACCACACTCCCGCGGGCCCCATATGTACTGGGTTGTAGTGTGGTCACCTGCGTTAGCAGTCCTCTCTCAGGCTGAAGTGAAGACACTCTGAAAGTGACCTCGCTCCTGCAGCCATTCTGTCTCAAACATGTCAGGAACTTGTGTTTTCATGTTTTCAGGCTTCTCATCGTTAGTGATAATCTCCACGTTAGAATTGATACAGCAAATTCTGCTGCAGTGTCTGTGTAAAGGATCAGCCAATCACTGAACTGGCTCCGCCTTATGTGCTTTGATTGACAGACCAAGTCATTCTGCTGAAAAACGACATCATGAAATAAAAAGGCCATTGTTGAAAAAGACATTATGAAATAAAAAGGCCATTGTGGAAAATGACATTATGAAATAAAAACTGACTTTGTAAAAAACGTTTTTTTTATTTCATAAAGCTTGGAAATTATGTAAAAAGTCATTATTTAAAAAAGAATGAAAAATTTAAAATATTGTACTGAAATCAATCAACATATTTATCACGTTTAAAGAAAGATAAATAATATTTGGGGTAATATTTATTGCGGCGTTTATGGCCGGGCAGGGGTATTCTATATCTGTGTGTTATTTATCAAAATGTTATTTATTTTACAATGTTTTTTTTTATTTATTTCTATTAGTGTTCTTTTCAGGCATACTATTGGGTAGAGTAGGTGAATTTCCAAACTGGACTTGAACGCAGCACAGCAATAGCGTAATGACATCAGCAGCCGCAGGCTCCCTCAACAAAGCAAGCATGGCTGAGAGAATTGAAAAATTGAAAAAACACTGAAAAAATTTGAGATCTTAAACACAAGCAAAAGTACTGAAAATTGGTACCGTTGAGTACCGATACCGATTCCCAGGTACCGGGCATCGGTATAGTATTGGTTCAAATGTGAATGGTATCCAACCCTACACATGAGAGGTAATTGATTATAAAGTAGTGTAATTATGTGAATGCTTTGTTTAGATTATGTTCAATTAGAATCAGAAAAGGAAAATTATAAATGATGGGTAAAAATATGACTTGGGGGAAATATGAGGGAAAAATGACGACATTGTCAAGATTATGGACAACAAAAAAGGAACACACTGCAGGTGTGTTTATTTGAGTACACAAAATCCTCCTTTAAAGGGAGCAATCCACACCACTTTTGAGCCTGTTATTAATTTTGCACGCAGTCTTTGTAGATCACTTGCAACACGACCACTAATTGCATGTGCAACTTTTTAGTTTGCACACGCAAATTAGCATCCGTTATATTGGATGTTAGTACATCAGGCCGTATAATTCAAACTGTAGCTGTGGTAACTCTACATCAGTGGATACAGACCTTAATTTATTTCAGTCAGAAATAATAATAATACATTTATTTACATAGCACCTGTCAAGAACAGCAAAGTCACAAAGTGCTTCACAAAACAAAAACAATACAAGCAAATTTTAAAGGTACAATAAAAGAAAACACAGCACACAAAACATATTAAAAATACTGTATAGCCTTTGATATTGAGGCAGTCATAACACAAAACATTCTAGCCTTTCATCCAAAAACATAAATAAGAAACACCCTCCTACTGAGAATAGTTTCAAAAATCTTAAAAATATGTAGCTGTTGCTGAGTACCTACTCATTGAATACATACCAAACAACTTTTCTATTCAAAAATATCAATAAGCATTACAGGATGTTATCAACTTTTATTAAGGACTTGTGAACAGACAGCCCTCTACTACATAAAAACTCCACTTTTTTTCCTTTTTTCATTATATTTTTTTTAACCCAGCAAAAGGCTCGCAAAGGAAAAGGGTCTGCAACCCACTTTGGGTCATGACCACCCATTGAGAATCACTGCTTCAAACCATTCACCAATAATCAAAATAACTTTATTTAAATAACGCTTTAAAAAACAAAAGGTTTACAAAGTGCTTTGACAAGCAGACGACAGAGCACAGGAGCTGAGGCACCACAGGAAGTCACAAACAAAAAACACATTGTGAATCAAAAAAGCTTCAAAAACCTACAAACCCACAGGACAATAAGAACCAAGAGGAGAAACAATCGATTCTCACAGGAGAGAAACAAGGCATGTGAGGAAAACCTTGGACCCCAAAGTGGGCACATCAACAAGATCAAGGACACCGTCCAAAAGCACAAGGCCCCACCCCATGGGTGCAGCGACACAGAAGGGGGTTCAGTGTGACTACACCCCAAACAAGGCACAAGCTGATGCTCTGGAATAGTCCCCAATGGCAATCAAGGCCAACCGTATTACCAAAGCTATAGCAAGTGATGCGAGCAGACGAGGACCATCCGTGCTCACTCCGTGGATCCCCAGCCCCCGCCCTCCCTAAAATAAGAACCTGTCCTTTGTGTTATAAAAACCTAGATAACACAATACATTCATTCTTCCTTACCAAAGTCGATTTTGTTGTTAGGTGTGCTCTCACAGGCTTTGGCAGTGCGCTGGTCATTATCAATGTGGCCTTTTTTCTGCATGCTGCAGTTCTCTGGAAATAAACAGAAGACACAAAGTGAAAACAAATGGTCTGCAGTCTACAAAGAATGTGCAACTGGTGAGAGTTTCCAATCACCCTAACAGTCTTTAACTCTCTTTCATCTTCTGTTGCCCTGTGTCAGAAGAAAATGTAGAAAACTGCACTATCAAGCAATGTTAACAAATCTTTTAAATATTCTCAATCCAAATCCAGTTCACCATCAAAATTCCTTCTCCTTATGCTCGAACTAACATTCCCTTAAAATATGGAGAACATGACATAAGAAATCATCCTGTTTACCTTCAGCACAAGTGCATTCGTTGTTTCTGCAGAGCCGCAGCAGCTGTCCACCTTTCCTCTCTGGGTGGTAAAACTTAATACATTGCGTTTCTGCAGCAGAACAGAAAGATTTTTAAACACTGGACATTAACCCATAACACCTTTTGTATCATATTTGATACATACTCTTATGATACATCTATCTAATCAATATGGTCAACAAATTATGAAAAAATATATAAATGCAATCAGCAAAATGATTAGATTGTCCTTGAATGGATTATCAGTTGCAAACAACATACAATGCATCAAATTAGAAGTAAAAAATGTAAATATATTAAATTTTATGAAAATGTTATTTTTTAGGGTCTAGTAAAATGACAATAAACAATTAATCGCCAAAAAGTTGAAATTTTCTGACTGAAGGTTGCATTTTCAAGCAATAAAGGGCAAATTACAATTTACTAAAATATTAAAAATATAATAATATAAAGGGTCAAGCAGCTTCCCATCAAAGGGGACATCGAGCTACATTTCAAGAGGTTCCGAAATGCTCAAAATTCACAACATAGATGAATTTTCTCAAAAATTTTGATGATGGAACAGATACTCCCTTGCAAGGTATTTTTATTTAATAGTGCAAAATAAAGAACATTGTAAAGGCAGTCGTTAACACATGACTAAGGGGCTTTATAAAAAGTGATACCATAGAAAGTGTTGTATAAAACAATACAAACACATGAGGCCATGTTTTCATGAAAGGTCTTTGCACAAGCAGGTATATATACCACCATTTTCTTCCTGAATTTATCTATGACAATGTTGAAAACTGGTGTCTGTTTTCACAGACATGTATACATCTTTTAATCTTGTAGGTTTGACTCTTCTCAGGGACAACAAAAAGACTGGGAACACCCTTTTCTGAGACTTACGGTCATAGTACTCATAGACAGACACAGCAGCTGGTTGCAGGACTCCAACATTCAGCTTCTGGTGGATCCTAAAGGAGATCTCCTCTGGACGAGTGTGAGACACCTGATGGACAGTAAAATGAGACAGAAATTAAGAGAAGTGGAGGAGATACAAGGCTGATCTGCCAATTAACAAAGCAATAATCACGAAAAGCATATTAAACTGAAAAATGAGGCTGTAAAAAGACTGCTCACTTTGTCCAGGTAGATGATGAGAGAGCCTCTTTCTGACAGGAGAGTGTTCATCTCATATTTGGCGATGGTCCGGGCGCGTCCCTTCGACAACTACAGAGAGATAGCCGAACAAACACAGTCAGACACGATTTAACCATCAGTCACTCTCTGTTTACTCACACCATTAACTCTGACCTCCTACAATAATGTCTGAATCTCTTTAAGCTCTTACTAAGTCCAAGTCCTGTGTGTTGGGGGTGAAGCCAGTTAGCAGGCCTATATCCAGGATTGACATGGTGGCATCATAGTCTGTGTTTTTGTGTCTTTAAGGAAAAGAAACAAAACAGCATACAATCAGAAAGAGCAAGACAGATCAGAAAACATAGCGCCTCATTCACCAACCATTTCAAAGGAGAAAAAGAAGAAAAATCACTTACAGAGTCTTTGTGAAATTCCAACAGCCACTGTTTTATTTTTTATGTGATTTGCTTTCAGCTAAAAACTAAATTTTTAAGCATTTGAGAGCACTCTAATGCACATGTGCTAATATAAAAATGAAAAATATGTTATGCTAAATTATGTCTAACTAGACACTGTAACGTGGTTTAAACATTAACAGTATTTCTATTTTATTTTTTGTCAGCTCAACATCAAGCTGGACAGCAAACATTTGATTTTTGTTAAGGTGGAAATTTGGGTTTGCTTTCTAATGCAGATTTTTGGACCAGATTGGTCATGGCTGCGACTCATATTTATACCTTTAAGGCTAAACTGACTGAACCTGTACATCTCGCAAACAGAATAATGTCAGGGGGTCCTAAAGCTCATGTCACCATTCACCGATGTCGTGATTCAAAAATACGCTACATTTAGTTCTGGGATGTTGAGAAATTCACTTGACTCATCTCATTGCTACTTTTTGAATGATTGAGAAATAAGAGTGTTTATTTCTTTAAAATCTCTGAAACAAGGCCAAGCAACTCGACCATGAACCCAAATTTAGGAACTGGGGTGCAGAGAAATGTCAGCAGTGGCTTTCGACTGATGGGTCATAATTTGGAACATAGTGGAAGGTAGTTTGTTCAATAATGAGTGTCTGCAGGCAACAGTGAAGCATGGTGGAGGTTCCTTGCAAGTTTGTTGCTTAAGCTTTGCAAATAGAGTTTGGAATCTGGTCAGTATTACTAGTGTCCTTAACGCAGTTTTGTAAAATTACTTTAAAATCAACATTTCTGTTCACAAAAGACCCAGATAACAGTGAAACACCACTTGGATCTTTTCAAGCCAATACATAGGATTTCAAGCATTTCAAGCATTTTTTTAATTTCCCGATGTCCAAATTTCTACAAATCATGGATTAATAGAAAGGCAGATGTGGAAAACACAGTTTAAGAGGCATTGATTAAAATAGAGGGAAAGATCTGAAAGATCGATTTTTATGAAGGTGTGTTACTTCTTTGTACTTACAGAACTTTTATTGTCAGCTTGTAAGTCTTCTGATCACTGTCTATTTTCACTAAATCAGCAAGACAATATTATTTTTACTATCTCACACTTTAAATGAGGTGGAAAAGTAAATAAAAGACAAAACACAGCGAAAAAATGGATAAAGACAAATTACCTGGCCTGAGCTCCACAGACATGTTGAACTTTTGACAGTCACTCTCCTTCTCTTTGGGCAGGGCGTAATAGAGTGACACCATCTGTCAAAGACAAAAGAGCATCTTAGTCCCAGAAACCTCAGCCCCAGAGATAGGACAGCCCATCGTAGAGTCCCCCAGTTCTGCTCCCGCACTGAAACATGTGCTGGTGGGATTGAGAAGGTCTTAGAAATATTCCTTCCAGCCATCCACAACAACCAAATTCGAGGACAGCAGCGTGCCAACCTCACCATAAGTAGTGATAGCACACTGCTTTCCCCTCCTGAGACATCCGACCGTGGTCCAGAATCTCTTCAACTGTCTGAAAGTCATTTTTCCTGGCCCATCCAAACTCCTCCCATGCCCTGGGTTTTCCCTTGGTGACCATTGAAGCTGCATTCCACTTGGCCTGCCAGTACCTGTCAGTTGCCTCTGGAGTCCCACCGCCCAATAGGACTCCTTCTTGAAGGCACGTCTCACAGCCAATGTCCACCAGCTGGTTTGGATGTTGCAACCACAAAAAGTTACCTGCTGCAGCCCTGATTGGCCCCCACAACAATGGAGGCACGGAACAAGGTCCACTGGGAAACTGAAATCACCCATCTCCCCCGGTATCTGTTTGAAGCTATCCTGGAGAAGGGAACTTAATCTCTTCAGATGGGAGACTATGCCAAATGTTTTCAACAGACCCACACAATACATTTCGGTCTGTTGGGTCTGACCAACATCCTCTCCACCATCAGGGCAACTCACTACTAGGTGGTGATCAGCTGACAGCTCCACTCCTCTCTTCACCCGAGTCTCCAAGACATGTGGCTGCAAGTCCAATGACACGACCATGATAATGTGTGACGAGCTAGTTCAGAAGCCCAAAAATCAATCCCCTCCAGAACAGGGCCCGTATTCCTAAATATTCTTAGTGCAAACAGTTGCTCCTAGTGGCCAAATTCTAAGAAAATTCTTAGAGTCTTTGTGTTTTCTTAGAATTTCTCCTAAAAATTAAGAGTAGATAAGTAGTAAAGATAAAAGCTATTCCAAAAGAATCCTAGCTCCTAAGAGTGCTCCTAAGGTGAGATCTATTAGGAGCAGGGAAGAGGACTTTTAAGCAGCTTAGGAGTTCCCTAAGTAGAGGACAAAATGGCGGAGGGAAGAGGCAGGAGAGACATTCTTCTTTCTTTTGTGCTGCAATCTCCTCTTTTGCTTTTGACTGCAACACATACCACTGCTTCTCGCAATCCTCACTTGTGCACACAACCAACGGAAAGGAGGCATTTATCTGTTGTGCTATAGTGTCCCAGGCTTGCTTCTTGGCTTGCACTGTGACACTGGGGCTAAATTTACCCCTCAAAACACTTTTATGCTCATTGTTCAACTGAGCCAAAAGCAAACACTGTTTCTTGGTCCAGTTGGGTTTTCTTGTCCTTTTTTTCTCCATTGTTGTTCACTAGTTTGTAGCAGATGTAAAAGCCAGACAAGCCTACTTCTTATATACCTGTCAGCAATCAAGGACATTGAAGAAAGCTGTGCTGTGTTACACTCGTTAATACCAAATTAAGTTGAGATGTTGATAGTTGAATGTACAAAAGCATGCAATTAATAAAAGCAAGTTAATATACTATGTGAATATGTGGGCAATCAGTAGGATTATGTTATAGTACAGTTTACTATTCATTTAACATTTATTTTCTTTTATGTGATATGCTATTTACAATTACACAGTCTTCATAAGATTAGACTCCGTGATTAATTTGATCAATTATCACCAAAAGTAAGTTTTTTATCCAGCTTTTAGGATCAACCAATCACAGCTTTGGAAATGATGACTCATACCTAGCAACGGGGTCAACCACACCTCCTCACTAAGATAGGAGTTTCTCTCCATTCATGCTCAGAGTTCTCTGAAAGTGTTCTGGAATCACTCGCTAAGACTCCTTGCTGGGAATTTTTAGGCTAAGTTAGGAGCTCTCTGAGGATTCTCAGAATCTTTAGGAATACGGGCCCAGGAGGTTAGGGGTGTTCAAAAAGGGAGTTCAAAAAGGGTGGATACTCTGAGCGGCTGTTTGGTGCATCAGCAAAAACAAAAGTCAGGAGCCATCATACATACAGCTGTTTTTCAAAACTTGACAAAGAGAATTTCTGATAGTTTCTAAAAGTTCACTGTTTACTCTCAAGTCCTGTACTGACAAAATGAGGAGGCAGGGCTCTGCAGCCCACTCTGTGACAGTGGAGTGGGCTTGACAAGAGCATATAAGGAGGAGGACCGGAAAGTGGAAAAATTACATTGACAGTTTTTTCGGCATGCAGGACATACAAGGAAGTGATGCATCGAGAGGCACAGTGTCCCAAAGATCTACAAAGCTGTCTGTGTGGACAATCATGTGTAGCTGCTCTATAGGAGTCCAAAAATCAAATACAAGGGCCTGAAAAAAGTATAATAGTTCCCCTTTCAATTAGGTAAGGCACTTTGTATCCACCACCAACAATTCAGCTTTGGATTCCTTTCAAAAACAATCAAAACAACGCTTTTGTGCTGAATCACAGGCACCAACATCATGCAGGCATGGCAAATCCGAAGAAAACCAGGGGGGCTCCGGCCAAGGGGAATCTGTCAAGATCCGTGTTTTGTCAAGTTTCGCGGTCTGTCTTCATGTTTTATGTCTTGTCTTTGGGCTTCCTGTTTTATTTTGAAATTCACTTTTCCTTTCTTGTCTTCGTAGGCTTTACTTCCTGTCCCGGCTTGTCACACCTGCTCCCTGATTGTTCCTCTCCCAGCTGTGTCTCATTTACCCTCATTACCTCTTGTATATAACCTTGTTCTCCCCTGTCTTGTTGCCGGTTTGTTAAGTACCTGTACTCCTTCAAGGCAATTTAGTTCATATCACAGTCTCGTTTCGACCTCCTTTGTCTTGACCTTGCTTTTTGTCTCTCATTTTTGGATACCTCTGCCCATCTGCCTTTTTGTGTACTGAACCTAGCCTGTCTGACTACCTGCCTTGTGTACCGTATCCTGCCTGTCTGATTGCCCGCTTTGTGTACCAAACCTTGGATTGTGCATTAAACTCTGGTTTTTGAACTCTGATACGGACTTTGTGGTGTTCTTGTCTGAGTGTTCATGACTGAACCTAGGTCAACCCCAGATGAAACCAGGTAACAACCCTGGGAAGGACTCTCAGGTGACCCAGCTGTGAACAACTCTCAGATGACCACTCACCCATTTACAACTGAATGACCAACAGCAGCTATAACTTTCCAGCTTTGGCCCTGGTCACATTAGAACTGAAGAAGCTTTTAGGAAGAGAAACGAAGCCTCTTCAAGAACCTCTACCAACACAATCTAGCACCCTTAAGAGCAGCTTATGCTCAAAAAAGCATGATGTGGTCTTTGAATTTTGAACTATTGTAGGTGTCTTATTGAAGATTTAGGAAAAGAATTAAACTGGCGACTTGAAAACTTTACCCACCTTCACTGTTGCTTCTCCTGAGCCTGTGGCAATGACTTTCACATCCTGGTTGATATCATTTATCTGCAAATAGAAAGAACAACAGTGATGAACAGATGAAACAAACACACAGAAAACAACTAGATTCATGATATCAAGAGGCAGTGATGTGGTAGCATACTGACATGCTACATTTTCCACAGAAAACAGGGAAAGCAGCTGTGCACAGTAGAGCAGCAGCATCTGTCTGACTTCCTAGGTCGCTGTAAATCTTCCTCACAGACTGACAGATGGACTAACAAATGCCAGCAAAAATCATGGTCCTCTTGGCGGAAGTTTATAAAACTTACCAGGAATCATATTTTTAAAAGTCAGAACACTTTTTTGATAGCTTTGACTGAGCCTTTAAACTATAATATTAATAGAAGTTTGATGTACTGTATGTATACATGTAATCAAATTGTGTCCACACAAAAGCTGGATTTGGATTTTCAACCAGAATGAGTATATACAGTCAGAGAAAACCACTGCAAGGTTGTTAAAGAGGGGTCTCACTTTAGATGTTCTGGTTTGGTAGCTGTTCTCTCTGTTGAAGTAGTATTTGTCAGGCTTTGACCTGCCTGGCAACACAATATCCACGTTTAGATTGTACTCTGGCTCTTGAGCGTTGGCCCAGTATTCTGCTACAGCCTGGTACACCATGATGGTGGCCTGGAAAAAGAATAAGTGACAGAGATTAAGAGATCATTTTCAAATTAACATAAATAAGTAAGGTCATGACAACAGGAGGAGTCTGTGTTACCTGAGTTGATCCGTATCCTCCTCCCACCTTCTGCTGCCTAGTGAACCATCTGACAACAGGTCCAGCATCTTCAAAGGCCTGTGTGGACAGAGGTCGAAATCTTATTCAGTGTGGACATGTTGGAAACAGAATTTCAAAGAATTAGTACACTTTTTCAGCTGCTCGTTGATGTAAATAGCTAATCAGCCAAATCACATAACATAAACACAGTCCATTTAGAGATGTAGACACAACCACACTGAGGTTAAGTTTGAGCATCAGAGCATCAGGAGCAAGGAGATTTAAGTGACTTGGAACTTGACGTGGCTGTTGGAGCCAAACAGGTATGTCTGAGGGCCCTGGCTTCATAGATCGGGCGCAGGCTTGGCGCACCTGCCCTGCACCTGCACTGCGTCGATGGGGTGTGTCTAGTGCACTTTGCAAGTTTCCTGGATGGCAGACTCTGATGCAGTGAGGCGCACCCATGCCTTTGTCCCTTCCAATGGCACAAGGGAGGGAAGGCGTGAGGGGGTTTCACACAGCTGAGTGTTGTCTTCACCAATCAAATGAACGCCTCTTCTTGCCTTTAAATGCGCTATTGTGACTGAATAAATTGTGGCAAAAACATGTATGAACGGGAGGCATACAAGCACATTTAAGGACAGAGCTATGTGACCTCTCCTCTCCTGTGCACTCTGCCGCTCTCTCTGCTGTTATGGCACACACAGTTCAGGCTGTCTCTGTCATAATTTCTGTAATGTCTCTTCCGTGAGGTCAAAGTGGCATCCATGGCATAAGGCTATGTTGTGCCACACAAGACATGCAAGAAATAATACACTGACACTCTGGATATCTGCATCCGGGGCTTTGGTGACATGTGTGCACTGCGCACCTGTCAGCCAAATTACCACTACAGAGGGTGAGCTTTGACTGTGCTGAAAATAGACCAGGTCAATCGTCACTGTGCTGAATCTGTCGGCACCTCCACCGCCCTACCGATCTTGGCCTAGCCGGTTTACCAAATTGGCAAATTGGCTGTGCATGGCAGTGCACCGGATGAAATTACCACTGCGAAGGTTGCACCAGGCTACGCCACCTGCGCTGCACCACGAGAGCTCTGTCTGAGAGTTTCAGAAACTGATACACTACTGGGATTTTCATGCATAACCAACTCTTCTGTTTGAGAGAAGGTAAAATATCAAGTGAGTAGCAGTCCTCTGGGCAAAGGATTGATGTTAGAGGTTAGAAGGGTATGCTCAGAGCAGTGGCGATTGCTCTAAGACTGCAAGGGAAGCTCAGCTTCCCCTAAAATATCCCCAAAAAAAGTGTTATGTACTGCTGTATGTACATTTCATTGACTAAATATGCGCTAGAATACCTTCATCTTTTGTTCTGAATCAGCTACTTATCACAAGTAACTGGCATGACTTCCTTCTCATTCATCCCCGCAGCGTCTCAGCGCTTTAACACAGTCAGACGCTGAGCGTCTTCTGGCTTAAACAGGGAACAGTAGAGTGGGTTGTTCCACTGTGGAAACTGGACGGTCATTGGATAAACGCTGGGCTTTGTCCCGCCCATCGGACGCTCAGCGTCTCTGAGGGTCTATGAGGCAGTGGGCTGGCCTGGACGCTCGGCTTCTGCATGATGATTGGATGATCTGTCTGAGGCCGAATCCCTTTTTGATTGACAGTGAAATGAGCCAATCAGCGATCTTGAAGTATCACCCTTTACTGCAGCATCTTCTAAGTTTTACATTCAGTTGTTGTGGACTGATCCGGAGGCTTTATCGATCTCCAGTGACTTTATCTTTCTTAAAAACGACTAGCGTTGTGTTTGAAGACTCTCTCCTGCCACTTTTCTTTTCACCAACGAGCAGATGCGGATCTTGTCTCCCTCTCACTCACACTCACAGCCTGTCAAACAGTAGTCTCACGTAGCTGCTCCAGCTGCTAGCAAGCTGCACATCATGGAAGATAATATGAATGTTTTAGACCAGATTTTGGCGAAGCCATTTGATAGTCTTCCTTACAAAGAGAAAATTAGAGTAAAACAGCAGGGCAGATTAACTCCTAAGATTGATTTAGTGCAAAAGGTGGGGGAAAAGAAACAGGTCTTTTCAGCGTTCCTGGTATGACAAGGTGAGCTGGCTCACTGGAAGTGCTGTCACAAAATGTGTTGTCTGGTCAAAAGTGACTTTTGGGGAATAAAATCCCTGGAAAAGACACCAAACAGGGTCACAGATCATTTACATGAATAAACAAAATTATGATGTAGGCCGGAAAAAAATGAGCTTCCCCTCCTTGACTGATCAGCAGCTGCCACTGGCTCACAGTGATTCTGGATCACAAAAAAGGCAAGAATAACTCAAGTAGCAGCTCATAGAAACAATGGTATGCAGAAGACAAATACTTAAGATCATGAAACAGATGGGCTACAGTGGCAGAAGTAAAAAAAAATGGCAAAATTCAGGGAAGACTGTAGTTTAACTTTATGCTGCTTATGGAAGGACATGGATCTTGCCATGTACCTCACACAACCCCATTTCAAATACTAAAAATGCCTCATCCATCTTTCAAATGTTTCTTTCAAATCAGTACTTGTGTATTTTTCTTAGTGTTGCACTTTTAGATTCAGCAATTTCTCTTTTTGATCATTAAGGTTCGTTTTCATTTTAATCTTGACCTTTTGCAAACAAAGTGCTCACCTTTGTCTTCACAAGAGCCAGAAGAGCGTAAGCAGTGGCCTCTAGAGTGTAGATCCTTCCTTTAGGTACTGGCCAGTGTGACAACTCTGAGAAGGGAAAACAACACATTTTTATTCCTGCAACGTATATGGAACAAACTGTCTTAATACAGTAAATCTTTTAAATGAGAAATCAATCAGAACTTGCTATGAACCAGATATGATCAGTTTTATGACCAGTATGTGTGTTGTTCAGGACTCTTGCTCTGGTGGTATCTTTGTAAATAAGTGACTTATTCTAAATAACCTTAAAATTATATCAGACTTAGCACTGGATAATAAACAGCATATCAGTGTAGTTGTTTTCAGTTTGTGTGCTGAGACCTGGGGAGATAAATTTGAAAAGGATCTCTTTGTTCATTTTGTTTTCATTGGCCAGGGCGTATGATGTCATCGCAACAGCGTATGGGTTGGTCAGGTGGGGCAGATGGTTTTCCAGGTAGGACACAGCTTTATTCACACTGCTTGACAAACTCTGGATGGACAACAATAAACATGGTCAAATAAAAATATGGTAAAAACAGACGGAGAGCATCAATATCTGTCAAAGGAACAATAGAAAATAAGAAGATTGCAAACCTCAGTTAAGGCATTTATTGTCAAAAAAATAGAATACAGTCTAACAGACCCACTGTTAAGATATACTTAAAAAAAAATCTTGATCCGCACTCGGCTTAGGATGCTCATCATAATTTTGCCCTGATTCAATACCATGAGATGTCATTTAAATCTGTACTTTACTTTTTGAATTTTCCTGTTCACAAACTAACAAACCAAAACCCGTTCACACTTGTAAGAAAGACATCAACCTGGCAAGCCATATGTGTCAACGCAAACAGCCAAGTCTTTTACTCAGGCTTCACCTCCAATTATTTAATCGATGTTAAGTCTAAGTAGGCTCATGTCTGAATGCTGCAGCGAAGTACCATGGTAATTTACTGAGGCAAGTTGGGAGGGCTGATTACATCATCCTGTGCCACAGGCGTGAACCAGGAAAGACAGACTTGATAGGATGAATCAAAACAACCACTGCAGAGGGAGAACTTTAACTGTAGGCAAAGTAACACAAACTCAAATGCGTGTCTGGACATCAGAAGTGTTGTTTCGACTGAACATTATCAAAGTTCTGTACAAAATCCATTCTAAAGTGATCACCATGAGGTCTCTTACAAATCCAAAGTGCCACTGTTGGATAAGGAGATGAAACTCTGCAACTTCTGCACACGCACTTCTCAGCAAGCAGACTACTGCCTGCTCAGAGAAGCAAGTGTGAACAAACGTGTCAGTGAACTACCCAGCCAGACTGCCTGGAATTTATCCTGATGAGATCAGGGTTGCATTTCTGAAAAGGACTAAAGACACTAACAAACACAGGCCAAAACATAACCTCCTTGGTGGGGTAATAATGCCTCTCAGATGGGGTGTTTAAATTTTAAATTTTAGCTCAGAACTTGGGGCATCACAGCTTAATCTTTCATTCCAATAACTTGATTCAACACAAAGTTGGGTGATAACACCTTAAAACCCCATCATATTTTTTAAATC
Source organism: Scarus forsteni (assembly GCA_036419115.1). NCBI lineage: Eukaryota > Metazoa > Chordata > Actinopteri > Labriformes > Labridae > Scarus > Scarus forsteni. The sequence goes on from JAZDUH010000471.1 coordinate 13,269,076, forward strand.
ACTTTTCAGTAGCTGTCTTATTGAGCCAAAAAGGATAATGTACATTTTTAGCACTACAAACAGCCTTCTTCCTTAAATTAGACCTGTGAAGTGATACTTTAAGCATGTCTTTGCCTAAAATCTTGAAGCCTTTGAAAGTGGAGAGATTTGTAAGATACTTGGAATGGATAAAGGGGTCCAAGGAAAATATTGGAACTGTACTCACACTAACTGTGGCTGAACACAGTTCATGGGACTCCTGCATGGCAATGAGGCAGAAGGCTGTCATGGAGGCATCCGAGTTCGAGCCCAGCACATCGCCCTGCACATACACAAACACAAACATGTTTTCAGCCATAGGTTTATTATCAGTGACTTGAGCCAGATTTGAACAGGACAGGACAGTATTTTTAAGTGGTGCTGTATGATGAAAATGTCAGCCCTTTTTTAAAATTTATTTGAACATAAAAACATTTTTTAAACACTACAAAGTAAAAACAGCAACCAAAGTGTAAAACAACAAAAAGTGTAATCTGCATGTTCAAAAGGAGTAGGAGAAAGTCAAAACTTATCTGGTCCCACCCCTTCACCTTACACGGCTCGTCAGTAATTTACCCACTTCCAAGTGAAATAGATTGTACTGACAAAAAAATCACACATAATCAAATATACAAAATATTAATAACATTACATAAATGATAATCAAAAATAAATAAATAAACAAAGAAACAACAGAAGCTAAATCCACCTGCAGTGATCTTTATAAAATCTCATTTTTATACTTTCTCTTAAACTGCTTGATGTTTGATAATTGTTTTAATTCATCACTGAGACCACTCCAAAGATTTACACCACACACCGATGCACAACAGCTTTTCCTGGTAGTTCTCACTTTTACAGTCTTAAATAAAACAATCCACTTAAGTTATAATTTCCCTCTCTTTGCTTGGACATGCCCTTAATATTTCCAGGTAGTTGATTATTTGTTGCTTTAATCATATTTTGCGCTGTTTGAAATTCTATTTGATCCGTGAATTTTAACAGTTTTGACTGCAAAAACAATGAATGTGTGTGTGATCTTTATAAGCTGCTCTGTTTATGACCCTAACTGCTCTGTTTTGAAGAATGAATAGAGATTGGAGTGAGCTCTTGTAGATGTTGCCCCAAATCAGTAGGTTAAATATGGTGAAACGAAAGAACTATACAGAATGTGAAGTGATTTTTTTTTTGTTCAGAACCTGTTTTTTTAATTTAATATGCATTTTTGCGACTTCAAAGACATCCTTTATTAGTCCCTCATGGGGAAATTCCATTCTTTACACTCTGTTGAACATGCTACACAAACACAGGTTGAAATACACATGCACATGCAAACAGGACCTATCATCATGCACTAATAGAGACATGTCAAAGTGATGGCTTACTGCTCCTGTGATGGCTTACTGCTGAAGTGCCCTTACTCAAGGACACTTCAGCAGTGCCCAGGAAGTCAGCTGGCACCTCTCCAGCTACCAAACCAACTTCCAAACATGGTCCGGGCAGGACTTGAGCAGGCCACCATTTGGTCCCCAGCCCAAGCCCTTACAGCCTGAGCTACTGTCGTCCCTTTTGGGGGCCGACTGTGGACTCTAAATGTTTTATACGTGGTTTAAGATTTTCCTGCATGTACACTCAATTACTATGCGGACTCAACAGTAACAAAGCCCTAAGTCTTGATCTTGGTAGAGCCACCAAATGAGTGCTCCTTCATCACATAGGGCAGTAGTGGGTAAGCAGGCTCACCTAAAAGGAAAATGGATATGGCCTCTTTTCAGTCTTAAAATATGTATTCGCCTTTGAATTTGTAAAGACGTATCATGGTCACATCCAGACCACTTTATGACAACATCCATGAACCTTTAATTGTCACATGAAGCCTGGACATTGAGTGAGTATTTTCCCCTCCTGTTGAGATAGTCTGCGGAGTTTACAGAGGGTTGTGTAATTTCAAAGTGACTCTCATCTACAGCTTCTAAACATTGAGTCATATCTTGAGCACACTGAAACCCAGAAACACAAAGCTTTCCCACCAGCAACTTGTTTTCCCCGGTCCAAAAGCTTCATTTGATTGCTCTTCTTCATTGGTATGTTAGAGGCTAATTCTTCTTGGTAAATACAACAAATGCATCCCCACTGATGCAGCAGCCTCTCCTGAGCCTCTCTGTTTTCCCTGACAAGAATGATCCTGTTTACACGGAGATTAAAACAAAAGCATTTTTGAAAGTTTTCACTGGAATGTGCCTTTAAAAATTTACATTTTCAGGCAATCAGGATACCATACTGTACCGTACCATCTTCTCCTGCTTATCCGTGGTCAGGTCGCGGGGGAAGCAGCCTAATCAGGGAAGCCCAGATTTCCCTCTCCCTGGACACCTTGTCCAGCTCTTCCCGGGGGATCCTGAGGCGTTCCCTGGCCAGCTCAGAGACATGGTCTCTCCAGCGTGTCCTGGGTTTTCCATGGGGCCGCCTACCGGTGGGACATGCCCTGAACACCTCACCAGGGAGGCATCCAGGAGGCATCCTGGCCAGATGCCCGAGCCACTTCAGCTGGCTCCTCTCAACGTGGAGGAGCAGCGGCTCTACTCCAATCCCCTCCTGGATGACTGAACTTCTCACCCTATCTCTAAGGGAGAGACCAGCCACCCTGCGAAGGAAGCTCATTTCAGCCGCTTGTACTCACGATCTTGTTTGTTTGGTCACGACCCACAGCTCGTGACCATATGTCAGGATAGTTCTCTGTATGACTGGTGTCAGAGTCTGGTATGCATTGCCGGCAGTACATCTGAGTCGTTTCCAGTGAGAGTTGGACTCCACCAGGGCTGCCCTTTGTCACCAATTCTGTTCATTACTTTAATGGACAGAATTTCTAGGCGCAGCCAGGGCGTTAAGGGGTTCCAGTTTGGTGACCTCAGGATCTGGTCTCTGCTGTTTGTAAATGGTGTGGTCCTGTTGGCTTTGTCGCACTGTGACCTGCAGCTCTCTCTGGATCACTTCGCAGCTGAGTGTGAAGCGGCTGGGACGAGAATCAGCACCTCCAAATCCGAGTCCATGGTCCTCGCCCGGGAGATGGTGGAGTGCTCTCTCCTGGTCGGGGATGAGATCCTGCCCCAAGTGGAGGAGTTCAAGTATCTTGGGGTCTTGTTCACGAGCAGAGGAAGAATGGATCGGGAGATTGATAGGCGGATTGGTGCGGCGTCAGCAGTGATGCAGGCTCTGCGCCGGTCTGTCGTTGTAAAAAGGGAACTGAGCCGAAAGACAAAGCTCTCGATTTACCGGTCGATCTTCACCCCTATCCTCAAATACGGAGTTCCAGTAAATCAGGATACCATTCTCATGTAAATGGGGCACAAATTCAACAACAGCTCTCCAGACTCTCAGGTTTGGTTAATAAATGTATTTTCTAAATA